>RJWH01004928.1:39793-91275 GCA_004363575.1 Solenodon paradoxus | reverse complement strand
GGTGATGGCAGCCAATGGAATGCTAGTGGGGGATGTAAGATGGACTCAGTCTTGGGATGTTGAGATGAGAGTGTTTATATTTAAAGTGTTTTGGACTTCATTGTGTCTAGCAGTCTGGGTTTCAAATCCAACTCTGCCATCTACTAGCTATAATTTGGAGCAAGTTTCTTCAAACTTTAAACCTTCTGTAAAGTCCACATTAATTGGGTTGGTGGGAGGTCTAATTCGAGTACCTGGAGTACCTAGAATATGATAAGCATGGAAGAAAGACCTCTGCAGAATCACCATTCATTAATCCATATTAGTTAACTGCAAACATTACAGTAAAAATCTTCAACCACTGTCCATCCCATTCTGAAGTAACCGAAACATTTTTAATTCTTTCACTTTTCCCCAAATCCAGTGTGCTTCTTACAAATGAGTTACATATGATTTGTTCTCAATCATATTGACTCTCTAGTAGTACTCAAAATCAAAATAATATGTAGTTATTCTGCCAAAAACAGAGTGATCTAAGACTAAATCAATAGCTGGGAAATTACAGCACTAATAAAGTACTGGGATTTGAGGCTGCAATGAAAAGTGACAGCCATTGTGGGTCCGGTGCCTATCTATCAATAGCTCACCTCATTAATACAGTCAGCCAGTATTGATTTCCAAGAGAGCGATTATATGCTAAAATGACAACCACATAACTGATTCTACTGGGGCAGGAAAAGACAAGCAAAAATGACTCCCCATCGAATCTGGAAGCACGTGACCGACTGCCTTTCTGATGAGGATGACAGACTCAGTGTGAAGTTCACCTTGACTTAGCTACTTATAGCATTACCATCATTTTAAGACAATATAAAATGAATCTGTCCTCAAATTGTTTAGTTTCCCAATATTTTGATGGTTTTATATCTTTATATGTTTACAATAACAGGCAATCTGATATACAGCATCCTGATCATTATGATGCTTGCAACTATCTCATGTTCTTAAGTTTCCTTCGGTGAGAATGAATCCACTGAATGACTCATTCGGCAACAGCAACCAGAAATGTAGCAGATTTTTCTGTTTACAAGAGTCAGGTATAAAATGCTCACTTCAATTACGACACCTAGTAAACATGTCATGGGACCTGAAAACATGTCCTTGGTTGGGAAGAAGGAATGTCTCTGCAATCATTCTCATTGGAAGGCATGATTTAAAAATAAATAATGCTGACATATAAGCAGCATTTTCTCACTTCCCTGTGCAATTGAGTCCTTTTAAACTTCTTGACAATGAACCGTCAGGATTATTTGTGCTGGAATGTATGATTCTGTTTTGTTTTTAATTGGAAGAGTAGCTCTCAGAATACCAAAACAGTCTTATGAAACAAACTTGGGTGTGCCCCTTGTGGTTCAGGTGACTGAGGCAACTAAGGTACAGACCATGTCGAGCTCAGGGATATGGTTCATGTCCCAGTGTTGGGGAAGAAACACAAAACAAAGAACTTAACTTAAGATAACCAATACTTTAATGTGCATAAATATGAAATACAGTGCTTTCTCTATTAACGGAAACATCTCATTTCAGAGGATTTAATTCCATATGATGCACATGCACATCTATGTTTTGTCGTGATAGTATACACTTGTATGTTTGTATAGAGTGGAGGCTGGGAAGAGGAGTCCCTGTGTTGCTCCCAATTATCAGGAAAAATTCAGTAACCCAGCTTTTTATCCTAAACATTTGAGGAGGAGTTGAATAAAGAGAAATCTCAGGAGATAGTAATCTTGAAAAATAGTTGTGTTGTAAGAAATGTAGACAATAAAAATAATTGGGGAGTCAACTGATGATAAGTTCATTCTTGTCAGAAATGCAAACTGGTTCTTTGCTGTGTGATTTATATTGCCTTTAGGAAAAGATTTTTGTTTATTAATATGTATGAAAGCCTTGCTGTCTGAGGGAATGAAGAGTTACCCTTGCACAGGGTACATGCTCAGTCAGTTATCCCAGGATGGAAGCAAAGTGAAGGAGCTCAGTCTGGGTTACAAATCTGAAGAGTGTCAGACTAGAACTCAGTAAAAAAAATAAGTCAGAATCTACGAGAAACTGGTGGATTAAGAACATACAGTATAACAATGAAGCCCTGAGAATTCTAGGAACTGGGGATCTCAAAGGGTTTCCAAGACCATGGCATCTAACAAACAGACCCCCGCCCCCCCATGAATGTTTGAATCCCTGGACTGAATTGAGACTGACATGGAATGCTGTAGTATTTAACACATACAAGTTGGTAGATTTGGAGACACATTTCTGTGATTTTAAGTAGGGCTTCAGATCACATAACAAATGGATGGAAACCAGAAAATAAGTGTAGAAATTGTAGGCAGCCATATGTGGCAAAGGAAAAATGGAATCTAGGCCAAGAAAAAGAACAAGGCTGGAATGGAGTGAAGTCTGGTCAGTGTTGCCCCCAAATAAGTTTGATTGGTTGCTAGCTGATGTGACCCCATACTCAACTTAAAGTCTCTTTTTCATTTCCCCTTTGCAAGTGAAAAAAATTTGAGATTTAAAAGAACTATTAAAGCATTCAAAATGCTTAAAAGAACAATAATAGTAATAATAATAGTGGCAATAATAATACAGTGTGGCTATAGGTTTATTTCTAGACCATCCAAACATTAAGCTGATAGATTCTGAAAGACCTATGACAATAATGTCATAATATTAGTCTTGATGTGTAGAATAGACCGAGGTCAAGATTAGCTGGGATGAATCATCAGTGCAGTATTTATGGGATTGCATGTTAAACAATATATCTGAGTTTGTATTGCTTCTCTCAAATTGTCTTTATATTATAAAATCATTTACATTTTGGCTGATGCTCCTAATTCAACGTTACATTCTCCGATTTGTCTGACTTTTTCTCTTTAATTTTTAAAGAAAAGAAGTCTGCAACATTTATTTGACAAATAATTCATGTTTGTTATAAAAAATTCAAGAAATACAAAAAATAAATGAGATGAAATATTAAATATCACAAATTTCAAATCTCCCAATTCAGAAGGGCATGCATCTTCTCATCTTAACTTTGTACTTAAATAAAGATCAAAGGAAGGCTGCACTAAAGGATGGGGAGTTGGGGAAGTAGCTAACTGACAGCAGACTGATTAGACTGATAGACAATAAGGGTGCCACTCACAAAAGTAATGAAAGTTATGTTAACTAAATGCATTTTGTTTCAAATTCAATAATTTCCAAGACTTATTCAAAAAGAGAAATTAAGGTATAACTATTTATAGCAGTTGATTAATTTCATCCATATGTTTTATTATCCTAAGAGTTATGTGGCAGTTAGTTGTGAATTTGCAATAGTATATGTAATGTTAATTTTAAATAATGCAAGACTTAAACCTATATAATGCTGTGTTACATTAATAAAAATTTATTAAATAAAAATAAATTATGAAAAAAGTGGTTGAATCTTATAGGATAAACCTAAATTTGTGATGTTCCCGTGTATTTCAAGCAGTTGAGATGCTGGTTTACAGATCGTGTGAAATCCAAGGATCTGGGTTCAAGACCCGGCACTGGAGTGAAAAAACAAAACGAACAACTAATGAAATAAATATATCTTTTCTTCCCCTCCCTCCCTCCTTTCTTTCCTCCGTTCCTTCCTTCTTTCCTTTTATCCTTACTGCCTCCCTTCCTTTAAAAAAGAAAGCAGTCATAAAACATGTTTGCAAAGGCTTAATCATAATGCTTTCATTTTGAAACTATTATAATCATATTTATGCATTTATTTAAATGTTGTCATCAATAACAGAATTAACAAATGAATTTTAATCTTTCAATGTCTTGAATTTATTGATTAAATTTTTACATTTTAAGATTTTATGGCCCTTATATTGTATTATATGTCCTTCATTTCTACATTTATCTAGTCTTAGCTACCCATGTAAACAATTCTATGTATTCAATAATCCTTACCAGTCCTTTTTCATAGCTTCTGCACTCCTGAATTATTTTTATTTTATTTATATATTTATTTAAATTGTCTAGTAGATATTTCTTTAAATTTTCATTTGCTTCTCCTAAGACTTGTGAATTGTTGATTCATGCACTTATATGTGTAAATATAAATGGCTTAGAATTAAAATTCTCAGAAACTACTTTGTTTTGCTGAGAAAATTTACTCACAGTGTGATTCCTTTCCTCTGGAATTGCAAGTTGCTGTAGAAGGTATCAACCATTAGCTCACTCACTCAGTACTTTATTGAATGCCTACATGGTCTAAACACTAATTCAGAAGAAGGGATCAAGAATAAGCAGCATAGTCAAATCTCTACCCTCACAGCAATCTCTTTTAGTGAAGGAAGATAAAAATGTATCTGTATAAATATGTCAAAAAGAATCAATCATGATTAGCCATTGTCTCCTGACCTCTGTCCAATCGCAAGTCTCAGCTTGGGGAGTGGCTCTGGAAATTAAGAGCAGAGGACAAGGAAGAGGGGAATCCCAGGCGATCCTTTCTCAGGAGAGACAAAGATGGAAACTGGTTCCTAAGTTCCCTTTATTCTCCCAACCCGACTCCATCAATCAAGCAGTCACATCCATCTAAGTGGGTCAGTGGGATTGCTTGTGTTTCTGTTTTACCAGTCCCAGACAAGGACAGCCCATCATCCTTCCTGTCCATTCTGAAGCTGGTGCTTAAAATGCCCTAGGGTGGCAGCAAACTGCAACTGAGACAAGGACGTGAGGACCCTCCACGAGAGACAATGGCAGGTGTTGGTGAAGATGCTGAGAAATTAGAAAAGTCCCACCCCCACCGTATGTCACTGATGGAATCATACAATCGCCCCGTGGCTTTGGAAAACAGTTCTAAGTGATGAACATGGAGGTTTAACATATGACTTAGAAAAACCAAGAACAATCAAAAGCATAAACCACACAAAAATGAGTATACAAGTGTGCATAGCAGCATTACTCCTAATAGCCAACAAATGAAACCAGCCCAAATTTATCAACTGATGACTCAATTAAAAAAAAAAAAAAAGTACTGATACGTGCTGAAGTATGGATGGACCTTGAAAACGTTATACTAAGTAAAAGAAGACCACATATTGTATGATTCCATTTACTTTCTTATTTCAAGATAAAGTTTCTCTATCAATAATCTTATTTAAAAGTTTTTTTTTCATTTTGTTTTTTAGAAATAGCTTTTCTACTACTGGACCTCTTTTCTATCACCACTTCTAGAGACTATCCCCTCCAAATTAAATCACAGTTTCTGCCTGTACCAAGAGCTTTTGTTTTTGTTTTGTTTCGTTGAATGGGTAAGATGAGAGATGGGTGTCTTCTCCCTCCTCTGCTTCAAAATGATTGAAATAGTTCAAGAAAAAGTCTTGTTATGACTTCACTTTCTGTACTACTGGAGTAAAGCAGAAATCACACACAGTTGACATTTCCAGAATATTCTCTGGGTGTTAAAGCTGACATCTGTCCCATATCATGGGATGGAAAGCAAAACTATCACCTTCTCCTTTATGTTTCACAGAGCATTTTCTGCCCATCCAACAGAGCTAGATAAGCCATTGCTATTCTTTCTTAAATGAAAAAGGACACACTGATGGCAAGATGATAGTTTTCTTTATATCCTTTTTTTCAGTTTTTACTAAATATTAGGTACCTTTTTAAGAGTTGAGAATACATACCCAATTTAATCCTGGAAACATTCTAATTAGGTAGGCAAACATGTCTTTTTTAAAAAAATGAGTTGCTTGAGATAGAGATTAATTAAGTAATGAAGGACAAATAGTGAGTAGGCAATTAGCATTGCAACTTGGTTTGAGAGACTTATATGATAAATATTGTGATGTCCTGTCCACCAGACAAGGAGAGTGTGATTATCTCTGTAGAATCTCCTTTTAAACCTGGAAGAACATTTCTAAATAAACCAAAGCCACAGAGATCTTAAAATGTAGTTGTGGGAAAAGGTATCACTGAGACTCTGGGAACCTGATTTTGTACCTTATAAATCACTTGTGTTAATGGATAATAATTTCAGTATCTCTGATTCCTGCATTTATATTTCTGGGATATACAATAAGGATTAGATTTATAGAAGTTTGATAAGAAGGCTATGCATAGATTTTGATACCTTCAAGTGCTTTTGGTGGCTGTGTGAGGTCATTTCATTTATGGATTGATGGTGATGAAGGTCAGAGTGGGCAGACACCCAACTTCCAATAGTCTCAGAAGTGTGTAATAGGAAACCCCACTTCTGCCTTTTGGGAAACGTTCTTGTTGTGCCTCTCAACTATGAACAGATGTCTGTCATTGGCAATTAAAACACATCCTGGGACAAATTGCTGTCTCTCAAGTCATGATCATGTCATTTTCTCTTTACATAGTTATAACCAAGAGTGAAGATACAGCCGCCACCCAAGCTATGGAAGCCTGTGTGAGAGACATAGAGACTTTGCAAGGGCCTGGCTACTGTCCTGTCATTACAAACCCAAATGGATGGGTCACAGACTTCAAGATGGGAAGTCATCAAGCCATTTTAGTCAAAAGACTGTGCAACTGGTTGAGTTGGGTCCTCTTTCTCAGGTCCATCCGCTGATACACCATCGACTAGCAACCAGCCAAAGCAAGTCCTGGCTGAAGTTGGCTAGACCTTTCCATTTTGTTTCTGCCTTGCTCCTCACCGTCACTGATGACTTTGGCCTCTATACTCGAATTCCTCTCCCAGTTCTAGATGCCCTTTGTTTGGGCACAGAGTTCACCACCTTTGTTCTCAGAGGGCTGATTAAAACTTTGCATTTTCCCTCTTCTTTAGAGGCAAGAGAAGGAAGGGAATGGGACCATTTGAGAGATTTAGTACAGTGGGTATTAGTAACACAACTTATTAATACGGTTTAACAGGTTCAGATAAGTTACTTGCTTATGGTAGAATTTCATCGCTGTTGTTTAGATAATGAATGTGACTTCAATACTTATTAGTTAAAGAAATCTTCCTTATTCTTTGACATCATAGAAAATGCTAACTGGAAGTTAAAACCAATTGAAAGACATCAACATTAAATTTAAAATTCCCGTGAGTTCGCACAGTAATCTATCCTTTAGAGTTCTCTTATATTTGGATTAATATAATCACATCTTAAGAAAATACTTTAAAATTGTCAATTATGTTAATATGATAGTATTAAAAATATTATCATATATCCTTAAGTGAATAAATTTTCTGGGCTGACAGTAAATATCAGCTTCTTATTATGCAATTGATTTATAGGACCACAGATGTTATTTGTGCAATTATTTGCAATTAAAGGACAAAAAAATGAACAAAGATACTTTTCACTTTTCAGTAGTATAAATGATTTAATGGTAAATAAATATATAATTCATATTCCTATGTTCTAAAAGAGTGAATTTTTGAAGTTTGATTAGTAATTTGAATTCCCATGTCTACAGAAAATTTACCAGTTATGCACAAAATAATGCCCAGGGTTTGATCTAAATATTCTTCAAGTTACGAAAAATCCTATCAATCTTATGGAACAATGTCAAATTTATGCTGATTTACAAGTACTACACAGGAGTTTATTAGGTTTTATAAATGACTCTCACAGGAGTTATATACTGCTCTTAAAGAACAATGCATATTTCCTTCCATAATAAATGAAAAATTACTCTTGGTTTAAAAAAATAAACCCCATAACAGAATTTAAATTAGGACTCCGAATATGGTCTTCATACATTTCATTCTGAGTATTATGATTTTTAACTTAAGTCCTTAGACATGAAATCATGTGGCTGTTTTTTAAAATATTTAATATTACATTATAGACTAATTACTTAGTAATGAACACTGTCAGTATTCCTAGGAGAAAAATCTAATTACATTGGGTTGACTGCCAGAGAAATTACTCCACAAGTAAAATCACTTTATTGGTAATGCTATGCAAATTGCCACAACAAAAGTAGCAATCGAAGGCTAATTCCACCGTTGCATCAACACGTGTGAACAAAAGAGCTCTGCAACTCTCCCGTCCAATAAACTTCAAAGAAAGTTGGCTACTTGTATTTTGGAATTTGAATGCTTGAAAGTGTTATAAAGTATGAAGTCCCGAGTTGAATCAGTCAACTAAATAAAGAAGAAGAAACAAAGTTAAATGTCTCTTGGAATGAATTTATCCCTTGTCTACTTATATTTTGCTTCCTATTTAGTGAAAATGAATAAACTCCTGTACAGTCTTGTCTTCCTCTGTTAATACTGAAATACTTTATTTAATGTGACATTAAATGGAAGACTTCAATATAGATACTGCAAAATATAGACAATTATTTAAATATTTTCATATTTATTGAGGTAACTTTGATTTGCAAAATTGTGTGAGCCATGTGTGTAGGTTCCCCATTCCTCAGACAGTTGACAGCACATCCTGCCTCCCCCAAAATACTGAAAGTCCTTCACCACGTCCATCGGACCCACCACCACTTGCCCCGACTCTGCACCCCATTCCCGACTGGCAACTTCAGTTCTATTGCTAATAATAGGTTTGGTTTGTGTTCAGTCTGTTGCTTTGTTTTTGCTTCTTTGTATTCCACATATGATTGAGAGCATCCAATATTTCTCTTTCTTCTTCTGACTTATTTCACTTAGCACAACCCCATCTTGTTCCATCCATGTAACCATTGATTTTTGTTTTGCTTTTTTGAGGTGTATGTTGCATAAACTCTCCCAAAAACGTTTAAAGTCATGGTGGTCAGATTGCCTATAATCAGAGCTAAGTGGAGATCAAGAAGATTTTATTTTCATGAATTTACAACATGACAATTTTTTTCTAATTTTCTAATTGACTTATCAAACTCATCAGGTAGTCTCAAATCTGTGAATTAAAACAAGATTTGTTTTGTGATAAAATTATCACCTTAAAGAAGCATTATGCATTACCATGAAAAAATGAGCCAGGATCCCTGGTGACAATTTCTGTCGCAGTCGTTCAAATGGCCTTTCCTGATGTTTCAGGTCTTTCCTGAGTCAAATCAAAGAAGGAAACAAGGTAGGTCTAAATGATTCTGACTTTGAAAGGTCTCTAATATTACCTGTTAGTACCAGCATTCCTCTGGAATAAGAATAAGCGTGTGTAATTGGCAGGGTCTATGTGAGCCCGAAGTATTCCAGAGTAGTTCAAACGCTGGAATGAGGTGTTCCAAGACTTTATGGTAGAGATGACTGGACCAAAAGTTAGCATGTTAACGCTGTGTAAGCCATTAACAGCCAAAACTCACCTGACTTGGTATTATGAACCTTAGGACGAAACAAGAATAATTTGAATTTCAGAATGAAAGAAGGTAGGACATTTTATTTTCTCATATCAACCAGTATTGTTCATGGTCTGATTTTAATAGGTCTAATCAGAAACCAAGTAATGGGATACTAGAAATAATCACTCCACAACATATTCATTCAATTTCAACACCCTCTCCCAAATGGGCCCACAAATCTACATCAACAGCACTTGTGAGTTTTTACATAGAAAGTCACTGGGCTCAAGAATGGCAAAAAGGTAAGTTTGCATGCATTTATAAAATCAAAATGGCAAAGACAAGACATGTGTACTTTAAGGTGAGTGAAGGCACTACTAGCCTGAGCCACCAAGGAAAAAGTAGTAGGAAACCGAGTTTTCTTTTTCAGTCTTCTTTAATGCAATGTTTAATTACTGTATGTTGGTGCATCTCATGTTTGTCTGCAAAAAAATGAAAATATAATGATGTGCTATTTTTGAAAAATATCTTTCAGCTGATTATGAGAATACCAACTGCAAATTGAGGTTTCTCAGACAAAAGAAAATAAACAAACAAACAATAATTTGGCCTATCCAAATGAATGGTCAGTCCATGTCAATTTTTATTAAAATACAAGGCAAGAGCATTTCAATTTTGTTTGTATCATTTTTGCATACTCTACTGGTTTGAATAAAAGTATAGTGACAATATAGTATCAGTATCAGTGGTTTCACTTCTTTGAAAGTCCTCTGAGCTCTGCCTATTCATCCTTCCCTACACCCAATTCATGACAACCCCTCTTATTTTGACTATCTTCATCTTGTTAGCTTTTCCAGAATGTCATAGGATTAGAATTGTACCACATGTGGCCTTTTCACATTGACTTCTCTCATTTGGTCATTTGCATTGATATTTTGTCCACTTTTACCTAGACTGATAGTTCATTTATCTTGAGTCCTGCATCATATTTCACTGTGTGGCTATACCAGTTTATTTATCCATTTGCTCCCTAAAGGACACCTTGGTTGCTTCCGTGTTTTAGAATACTGAATAAAGCACCTTAAACATCTGTGTGCAGGCATGTTTATGGATAAATTTTCAGCTACTTAGGATGAATGCCGAAGAGGGTGACTGTTAGATCAGGTGATGATTATATTCTATTTTTAATAGAAATGGCCAAACTCTCTTCAAATGTGTCTTACCATTTCGTATTCACATCAGCAGTTTATAATAAAGTTCCTGTTAATCCAAATTCTCAGCAGAAGTTGCTGTTTTGGATGCTGGCCATTCTCATGGGCGTGTACTGGTACCCCACTGTATTTTAAAACTGGCATTTCCTGCATGATAAATGACGTGGAACTTCTTTCTATGTTCTCCTTTGTCACCTGAACATCCTTGGTGGGGTGTCTCCTAAGGTTATCACGGCATTTTATTCAAGGTGTTAGTTTTCTCACTGTTGAGTTTTAAGAGTGCTTTGTATATTTTGGAAAATAGTTCTTTACAGATGCGTCTTTTGCAAATATTGTCCTCTGGTCTGTCGCTTGCCTTTAATTGAATTGGCAGTGTATCAAGCAGTGCAGATTCTTTTCATTCTCATGAATTCTGGCTTATAAATGATTCCTATCCTGGATCATGCCTTTGGCATTTTGTCTAAAGAATCATCACCAATGCCAACACGTCTTTTAAAAGAGTCAGCATTTTAGTGTTACTCATCAATTCTACTTTTTATTTTAATTTATAGATTTACCTGTAAGTGCTATCAATTTCCTGCTTTTTTTAGTCCGATGTTATTTAATTTTTCTAGCTCTTACATCTCATCTTTACACACTTTCACATAATAAATATTTAAAAACTAGTTCTAAATCATACTTCATGGCACTATGTAATGTGTTCATTTTCAGCAATTGCCACCCTAGTTATGAAATTTTTTCTCTTTCATTAAGATGGTTTAAAAATTTAGTTCTTGCTATTTAAAATTTTTATTTTAGTCCACTGTGATTACAGAATGTGGCTCTAAAGATCTCTGATTTTTAGAAGTTTCATTGTGGCTAAGAACAGTGTGCTCATAAAATATTTTTATGCTCATACCATTTGACCCTACATTTCAACTTACAGGAATATGAGGATTTTTTTCTGAGAAATCAGGGAAAATATCACAGATTCCTTAAGAGTGTCCATCTGGGGGCAGCTAGCAAGAAACATTCTTGAGAGTCAAGAATTTGGGAATTTCCAAGGATTGGGAACATTCTAATGGAAAATACGTAAAGCAACATGTTTGGTAACTAAAGAAAATGACTTCTCTACATACAAAAAGCCTCATTTGAATATATCACAAACAAAATTGCAATTATTTTGGGACAGCATGTGCCTTACTTTACTGATGTGGATACAGGAAAATATTTTGGGCCAACAAATATTAAGCAAATGATACAGTGTGAGACCTATATACTGAGGCCCCAAAACCTGGGTACCAAGCTGAGTCATTCAATCTGTGTCTGTCCATAGAAATTCCTCACCCCCCAACTTTGGGTGTCTCTTTCAACCCCAAAATTTCAAAAACTTTAAGGGAATTCCTAGTCAACAGCCACTGCTACTAGAAATCAAGTCAAATCAGGGAAAGGCTACTCAGAATAATGATAAATGTCATTTTAAAAGACTCATTTTGTTAGTAGGTGCCTTTTCCCCATAGGATGCAGGGGGAAGCAGGAGAAGGCTGCGGACGGTCTCCTCCAGCGGGTCTCAAGGTGTATTAACTCTCAGCTGCAAGCTGTGGTTTTTAATGTACTTTGTTGGGAAATGATCAGGAGCAAAGAGCAAATACCAGAATTTTATTAAAGGATTATTGTGGGTTTTTGAGGCATGCAAACAAAAGAGGAGTCCGTGTATGCTCTCGACATTTCCCAGAATATTATGTCTCTGTCCTTGAGAATGAGAATAAGGACATTTCAGGGAGCTTGGATATTAAAAGGAAATGCCTTAAAAAAGAGTATATGAAAGCAAAATCATCTACATAGAGGAATGTCCTGGAAAACATATTTGAAATATCTCTAGTATATTAAAGCCTACTTTTTCAAGTTTATAATTCATTTAGGATGCATTTTTCAGTTATTTTCCTACTATAGTCTGCAATTTTCTTGGTAGTTGTCACTACAAATGCAAATATGCATCTTATATACATGTGTTAGATTTAACCTTAGAGCATTGAATTATGTAGGCTAAAAAAGGTCAAATGTTAGCAATTTCACATGACTGATAAAATAAATTTGAAATGCTGCATCCTATACGAGGCAGATCTCATCATACGAGGAAGGGAACTTCCCTCTTGCAAATACTGAAGTCCAGGGCTTAAAGGGAAGCATGGAAGAGTCTGGTGCCTCCCACTGCACTCCAAACAAATCAGCAGGTTAGGGGAGAGTCAAGACTCTGTCACTTTGCAGTCTGATGTCTCCCAGGGTCTGATCCCACCAGGAGAGGGAGGGACTCCTGCATCTCCACTCAAACTTTGACATGTCCTGTAGTCCAAGAGCTAGAGCCCCTCATCAGAATTTAGCAACTTAGCTGGTAAGTCCGAAATGGTCTGAGAATGCACTTTCTTGCTCTTAATCATCTCTCCTAAGTTTAAATACTGCCTAATGTGACTTCTGTGTGCTATCTGACCCTGTGCATACATGGGTGCTCATGTGTGGCGTTGACTTAATATCCACTATGTAGAAGGATCCATGTCACCATGAGGGACAGGGAAGTGGGAAGATTTGGCCAGTGTTTGTGGTCATACCAAATGTGTGTATTTTCCACATGTACAGTCTAGCTGGGTGGAAAAATACATACGTATTACAATGAAACATAGCAAAAATTAGAAATGATGCCCAAGAATGGAATCTGATCACTACCTTGGAGCTAAAGAAAGGCGTGGGCTCAAGGATTTCTGGAAAGAAGTCACTGTAACTCGAAAGGACAACAAGAGGAAAAGAGTGGTCCTGGTAAGAGGATTCCAAGTGAGGAAAGGAGAGTGAAAAGTGATGAAGGAATGAGAAAGAAGGACATATTCAAAGCACAGTAATGAAAGGTTCTGGTCTGGAGTGCGGGATTCACAAGGAGGAAGAGTGGAAGATCAATGGGTAAAGGTCATCAGAACTGATTGTGTAGACTTCACCTCACTGTCTGCACCCACCCATAGCTTGCTGTAGAAGCTGAGCCTGAAAATTGCAGAGAAAAGGGACACTGACCTGTAGGATTTTGATGAATCTGCTTAGATTCTGTCTTTACAGGCAACTATTTGCTCTCTATATCGGATGGGCACATACATCTATTCTTTGTGCAAAAACAAATGCCAAAGGTGTGGATGCCCCTGGAGATTGCCCTACCCTAAAATGCTCAGCCTTGTTCTCATGTGGAAAGCATCTTCCTTCCTGACTAATCATTCTTTAGGAGAAAAAGGAATAGAAAGAGGGAGATAAGTTCTTAGGAAAGCATTCCCCACAAAGGACTATGGATTCCGGCGGTCACCTTATGATGCTTTAACAGCAGCCAACTTGCCGGCAAAGCAATGATCTTCTGAAGAGTGAAACCTGCAAACCCCAGAGGTACAGATGTAATTGTCCTACATTTTGTATTTTACCCAAGTTTACCTCTTTTGTATATCTGTTCCATGAAACCAGAAGCACAATATTGTGGTTTTGTATTCCTACATTATAAATTCCCTGTAATGTATTTAATTAAAGATTTGGCTTTGTATTAGCAAGTCTTGATTGATTTTTAGATTTCATAGTGGGTTATTGAAAGTTAGCAGCTCTGTCATTCAGGAAAGCCCATTTACTTATCCTACTGGAGCGATTCTCAGCCTTCTTTTCAAGTCCAAATCCACAGAGCTTTCAAAAGCCCCAAAGCCCAAGCTTGGCATGGAATGAGAACCTAGTGGAGAGGGATCAGGCAGCGGTATTGTTTAAAGCTCCCCACATTCAATATGCAGCCAAGATCAAGAAGCACTGCCCCACACCCACATCTCCAAATCCATAAAGACGAAACATCTTGCATTTGAAATTCAATCTGCATGGTCCCTTGGAAACTGAACACAATACTGGCACTTTATAAGTTATTTATGTGAATTCAAACTAATATACCATCACTTTGTTTCCAGGCAATGAGGAAATAACTTCAAACTGAACTCGACAGCCCTCTTTGCCCTGCCAATAATATATTAAAATGCATTGACATAAAAAAAAATGATTTAGCAAAGGCATTTTTACTATTTCACCCTGTGGAAAGCAGAGATGATTTTTATCAGATGGTTTGGGGAATCTAAACATGAACTGCTGCCCAAACATTCAAACGTTAAAATACATGCTGTCAACTGAGGCCTAATTCTGTAAACAAAACATACCGTTGGCGAGCTTTCTAGAACATTCTGTTTCCCCAGCACCTGCGTAGGCACCACGAATACCTCAATAAAATAATAGATCCAATGCAACATGTGAGACAAAAAGAGGCAAAAAGTATAAGACTGAGCTTTTACAGGTTGGTGATGTATGTATCATTTATTTTGCAATTACAATTATGATGAAGCATTTCAATTTTAAATGTATAGCAAAAAATCAAGTTTACACATTGTAAAATTGTAAATGTACAGATAAAAACAAAACATATAGAGAGGCAAATATTTCTTTCTTCTGATAACAAATATGGCGGCAGCAACACCAAAGAGCTGAGCGCCTCCATCATCATAGGTGTAAACCTCAGTGGAAATCCAGACTCACCCACACACAAAATGTCGAATATTGGGCGTTACCTATTATGTCAGTGTCTTGTTCTTTTACCCTTAACATGGGAATAATAATGGCATCTGTCTCAAAAATGCCTTTCAAGAATTCACTGGAATAGTGTGTGTGTGAAATGCTTGGAGCAATATCTAGGAATTACAAAGCACCCAAAAAATCTGATTGTCACCAAATCTGATGTTCCTTTTTGTAGTTAATATCTAATTATGTAATTTCTTCTGGTTAAACAGTCACCTACTGATTTTTCAAATATAACCAATGCATTTTTTAAAAGGGAATTTTGTAAGATTAAAAAATGATTTGAATTAGTGATTTTTAGTTAGATAATTACTCCAAAGAAGAATAATTGTATACTTGTAACCGTCCATCTGTGAATTAATCAGATACCTTCAGCTATAATTCGTAGCATCATAATACTTAGCTTTATTTAATTACAAACTTTTTGACATTAAGACTAGTTTAAGATGAGTTCTTACTTCATCAGGTCATGAGGATTAAATGACATACTTCATGTAAAGTACTGAGAATATGGTCCGCATATGCTAAGCTCTTAATTAAAGTGAATGTTTTTATTAGTACCAGCATTCTGAGCAAATAATGAATCAATACGTTGGTTTATGTTGTTTTGCGATGGATTGAAAGAGTTAGCGAGCATGTCATTTTCTTGATAGGACCCTATATATGTCGAAGAAAAGAAAGCAAACGAGATCAGTAGAAATCACTTGTATATCAGTTACAACACCTTTACTTCAAGTAATCAAGAATCCCACATAAACTTGCTTATGCCAGAAATACCTGTGTTATCTCATAAATTGAAGCCCAGAGGCAGGGATTGTTTCAGGGGATGATCTGTCAGGGACTCAGTGATTTCGTGAAAAGACAAAGCCCTCTCTGGAGGAACCAGATTCCACATACATTCTATAGTTATCACTAGAGAAGAAACAGGCCCTATAACAACTGGGTTAGGATAATAATGAAGGAACTCTTTAAGACAGGAATAAAATCACCCGCCCCTGAGTTGTGTGAGAGGGGAGTGATGGCCCTGAGAAGCCAGGGTTCTTTCCCCAGGAAGATGGGCAGATATGCACAGGGGTCTGAAATCATTTCTGTGAAATCTCACAATGAGATTATACTTTCAGGTACCAACGTAGTATTGCTGCACAGTATGTGTTTAATAAGTGACCATATCTCTCCCTGCAAAGGCCTCCAAGGCACTGTTTGGTGGAGGACAACCAAAACGGAAGTGAGACAACTTCAGAGTATGAAGTGTCTGTTCAATATCTTAGAAGGCCAAAGTAGAAACAGAGAATAATTGAAAATCTGATTCTAAATATCCCATAATTCATATTTTAAGACATATCCTTTAAGAGACATTTAACTTCTAAATATTTTATGTTAAATCACATTGATCATATTCATGATTCATATTTGTGTTTGAATTAATTTCATGGAATTGTTTGCACTTTTTACAAGGGAGGGACAAAATAGTCAAGGTTTAAAAGTAAATGAGATAGCTTTTTCCACACTGATCTGGTAGCTGCCAAGCATGAGATAATCCAAGGGAAATATCTTATAGAAATATACTTTCTAATCAATTTACCTTGCTGTATTGTAACAGCAAAGTCTTGGGAAGACTCAGCTACTAAGTGAACTCTTGTATTTCCCAGTAAGTGATAAAAATAAAGCTGTATCTCTAAAGAAAAAGGTCATGGTCACTAAGTCAAGTTTCAGCTACTATAGCCCATGCACTATGATGAAAGCAACAAAAGTGAGTGAATCTGTATTTATACAAATGTTCATATCATTTTGAGCTAGTTAAAATGTGAAAATCAACCTCAAGATAACTAGGGTTCTCTTTAAGTGGGATTCATAAGTAGGATTTACATACAAACACTTGGCTTCTGTGCTGATTCTATGCCGTAAAACAGGTTTGACTCATATAAAGGAGCTCTAATAATTTTAAAGGATAAAACATTTGTTCTGTTTGTTAGCATAATTTCAAGCACAAAACATTTTTTTTCCTAAGTCCTTATAAAATATGCGTCTGAAGTTCTTTAGATAGCTGCATAAAGACATGGCACATCTGTCTGGAAGACAGAGAAGTCCATGAATGAATTTCAGTTTGTGAAATAAGCTCTGAAATAGTTTTCAAATATGCTTTTTTGGAAAAAAATAGCTATTTTCCATGATTTCAATACTTCAATAAGTACCAGACACAGTTCTTGGCACTTTATATGTGATAATATTTAATCCTTAGGCAATTATATGACCTGGATGTTATTAATATACCTATTTTAATTCTCTTTAATGAAGAGGATTAAAGAGAGAATGATTAAAGGAATAAGAAAGTAAAGAGCTGGCCTGGGTTGAACCCCAGGTCACTGGACCCTAAGGTCGGTATGGCATTGTGCCCAGCAACCTCTTCAGCAAGAGGAATCATATACTCCATTTCCCTGATGAAGTTGTATCGCTAGTATGCAGCTTTCAATGGCCTGATTAGCTTACGTCCTTCTGTTTGGGTACATAATAAAATCTTAAAAATCATGGTCTTGATTTATTATTGAACCAAGTTGAGAGTCCACTTCTAAAATATGCACCCAATCTATAATTAGTGCAAGAAAAAGGATGCCAGCTTAGAAAGTGACTTTAGTCATCCACAAAGTTTTCTTTCCACTTGAGAGGTAATTAAGCTATATTTAGTATAGGTATAATAGCAGCTTTCTTTCTAATATATAATTAATATCACAGTGTTTGTCATTTCCTGACTCATTTTCCTCTTATTGAATAAGTAGAGCTTAATTTTTGACCAAAGAGGGCTTCAGGAGGCAAGCACGTGGAGTTGAGAGAAGTAAAGGGTGTCGGTGTGTGATTCACAGGTTCTGGGAAGAATTTCCATTTTGACAGGAACCCAGGTGATGACTGTATGTTGGTGTAAGAGGGTGTCTTGAGAATGGTTGGATGCTGTGATAACACATAAGCACGCACTCCCAGGGATCATGAAATATAGGTTTCCTTCTTTCTCACTCTTATCAGGTTAGTGTTTCTCTAGTTGGAGTAACTCCATCAGGACATGGCTTCTGAGGTCACCATGACAAGTGTAGAGGGACCTATGACTCTAAGGGCCAGACCTGGGGGCTTCTGCCATGTCCACTCATCTCTCATTGACCAGCCCACAACCCTGGTGCACTGTAGCGACAGTGAGAACTGGGGAAGGTGGTTTTCCATGCATTCGGGATGTGGAGTGTGTCACGCGGTTGATGAACATGGAGTGCATGTCTACCTCAACACGGCCCATGCATCCGGTCAGCCACCCAAACTGAAACAATCATCACTCATTGTGCGGTCACCCCTTTGTTTAGAAGAGGCATTAAAAGGCTCTGTGTTGCCAAACTTTAGGCTCTGTCCTGTAAGCAGAACAGAGCCTTCTACATAATTATCATTCAGTAGATGGCTGCTGCATGTCTACATGATATCACTCTCTGTTTCCAAGCCATAAAAACCCAAGCAGCTCAACATTTTTAATACAGTGCCATTGAAAGCATTTTTCTCACATTTACAGCCCACTGCTAAGCAATTTTCAAGTATAATCTTATTAAATTCTTAAAACCTCTGTGCAGAATAATTCCTTATTCTTGTAACTAAGATTTGTGAAGCCTGGACTGAAATGCCTCTCGTAGGTCAAAGGTTCCTGAACATCCTGACATGAAATGTCACACAAAAGAGCTGTTGTTTCTCAGCAGGATAAATAACAAACAAATTAATACACACTGTGGAGATTCTCCACTTGCTAATGAGTTCAGAATCTCTGCACACTGACACACCACAAACCCCCATTATTTAGATTCTCCACCAGATGCTGGTAAGACTTCACCTCACATTCTTGCCACATAGAAAATATTTCTTAGGAAGTCATTGACTCGGAGCACAGTGTTTAAGAATCCTGTGTCGGTGATGCGGAGTTTAATTTTTGATAAATTGAGCACAGCATGACCAATATGTCAGAGAGCAGGGGTTATTGGCAGCAATCATGAGAAATTTCTAGTCAGTGGCCCCCGGTAGGAACAGTTTTACAAGTAGAGACCCTCATACACACATCTGCAATATTGTTTGTTTTCCTCCTGTTTTTATTCACTGTGATATCACCTGTCCCGCCTTCCTTCCCTTCTACACACCTACACCTAACACACACACACACACACACAAATGCATACACTTGCACAAATATCTGTGGACATAAATATAACTGAAATTAGATTACAACAATTTTTATTTTCTGTATCTATAAGTTTGAATGCAATGACCTCGCTTTCCTATTTAAAGCATTGGTATCAACTTGGAATCAATGCATTTATTAAGGACATATGCATTTATATTGTTTTGAAAATTAGAATATTGTCTAAAGAGAATATTAGCTTTCTAGTGACTATCTTTTAGCAAGAAAAAAATGCCACATCGTTCTCCTTTTCGTGAGTGTATCCTGCATGCATGATGCATTAGGAAACATGGCTTTGTGTTTTTCTGATGACACAGTAACTGGGTTAGGAGGACTCTACAGTGGATCTATCTACATGCAACAGAAATGCATCAGCTTAGCTTGTATCACATTTCCCTTATAAGAACATTGGGCGGGATTGTGCGTAGAGCCAAATCAATGTTTTGTTGTTCTCAAATTTCAGATGCGCTGTCTGCTGTCCTCTCTACTGGGGGAGAGTTGACTGATTCTATGGTGGTCACTGTTCCCTTCTATCGTTATTCCAAGAAAAGACATGACAGTGCTATGGCTCTGAGACCAATGCTGTGACGTGAAAGAGGATTGTTTGATCTTCATTTCTTTCAAATGAAGGGTGTGCAATTTGCTTTCCTTTTTTTTTTTTTTTAATTGCACTTACAATTCAAGAATGCTTGGCAATGGCATGACCTGGTGGAGTCGTGGCTTCGTCAGCCACCGCCGGCTGAGCATAGTTCATGCACAACCCAAAGGCCCGGGCTCGTGTCCTGGGGCCAGGAGTGGGGGGAACCAAGACGAACAACTAAATATAACTAAATAAAATATTTATTCATCTCTCTCTTGCCTGCCTCTGTGCACCTTCCTTCATGCCTGAACCTGCCCTAAGAAAAACCAGGAGGATCAGAAATCAGATATCTTAGTTTAGTTCACCCACACACCTGTGACGCAGACTCTTGTGCAAGCATCTCGTGTTGGTGATTTTCTTAACTGAAAGTTGCTGGCTGTCAGGACTCACCTGACCAGGTGCTCTTAGAAACCAGCAGGGTGGGGAGAACAAGGTCACAAGCACAGAGGGGCTTCCAGTCATTAACATAGTCCCTGGTAGCTGAAATACTGTGGACACAGCATCTTCAATGTCGTCAACACACAGAGAGTGTGAGATGAGGATTTTGTTTTTCGAAGGAAAGATGCAGACAGGAATGAAGGTGAGTAGGTAGGCAGGCAGAAAGAGGAGGAAGAAGCACTTTATTTCATCATTGTTTGCTTGCTAGCCCTGGGTCTTGAACCAAGAGTTTTGGATGTACATGGGCGGAGTCTTATTTAAACCCTTAGGCCATCAGGATGCGCTGTGATACAATCTCTAACAGGACCTATGTCTACGGAATACTATCTGCTGAATTTCATCGTAAAAAGGAACCTACTTTGAAGACAAAACATATTTTAAATTTAAAAAAAAAATACTAATCATTTGACATTAGTTATTCTGGGTTTCCAAACATTAAGTACAATTTAAATTCCATTACCACAGTTAAAATTTTGAATGGCATTCAGACATTTTATTCACAGATATTAGGAGTATGTGTACTGGTGACAAATTCTCAAGACTTCTACTTTGCTTCTTACCATTCTTATAGGCATGATAGTGTTCCTTAAAATCCATATGTCCAAGTCCTTATCCCCAGAACGTGATCATATTTGAAGACAAGGTCTCTTCAGAGATAATTAAGAGTAAATGCTGTAATGTAGGTCTGAACCAAATAAGACTGGTATCCTCATAATACTGGAGAGCAGAAGACAGGAGTTGGGGAGAACAATCTGTTTCAAGGGATTTGGCTCCGTGGGAGCTGTTGAGTTGGGAGGCTGCAAATTCAGGTAAGAATCAAAGTTACAGTCTTGATCTGAGATCAACATAAGCTCAGATGGAGTTTCTAGGCTTCTGTCTTCAAGCAGAATCATTGCTTCGTCATGAAGCTTCAGTCTTTGCTCTTCAACGGACTGAACGTGGCCCACCCACGTGGCAAAAATCTGCTTCACTTAAAAGGGACTTACAGTAAACTTTAATCTCATCCGTAAATACCTTTACTACAACATCTAAAACTGGTGTCTGGCCAAACTTCACTCCACAGCCTAGCCAAGAAGACATACACAGAGATCATACAAGGAAACAGAAAAGCTGCTGAGTCTGAGCACGGCCCCCTCAGCTACGCAAAGATTAATGACACAGCAGGGAACAGAATGTCCTGACAGTAGATGCCACTCAGGGCCCCAAAGTTTCACTACGGCATGAAAGCATTTGGCTTGATTTTAACCTCAAAGCTCTCCCAGGGCTGGTAGATGTGGGCAAATCATTTTGACGCATCTTAAATATATGTCGTGATCATGGCACTATCTAAATTTTGAGATTACCTAATGAAAAATGACTTGCGTGTTTAAGCAGTCTTGGTCTTAAGCAGGTGTTCTTGTGGAAGATGTTTGCTCCTCTTAGAACAACCTGCAATGCCAGGTAAAAGCAATTGCCTGGTACCCAGTAATCAGAAGGCAATAGGCCATTTTCCTGGGTGATGCCAAGTAAGGTCAAGGGGAGAACCATTGTTCATGTAGATGGCAAACGTGTGAGGAGTGGTGAGGGGATCGCTGGCAGACTCAACACCGGTGGAAGATGTGGGGCCTGAGGAAGTCGCCTGGTTCTTGACATCATGGAATAGCAATGAGCTACAGAATCAGAGGCACGTTTGACCAAGGGTTAGTAGGTTTCTGGCCAGCGACTTCGTTCTTTCTTCTTGAGATCATCATCAAAATCAGAAAAGGACAGTTGGAAGGTTAATTTTATTCTTTCATGAAGGATTCAATAAAAACCCATCAAAGACTGTTTACTATTTGAATTAAGTATTTGTAGTCTTTTTATTACCTGCTATAAGAATAATTCTTTACTCTGTTTTACACATCAGTGCTTTTTAATGTCTAACAAAGTATTGATATGGATACATTTGAAAAACTGTGTTTCCTAATTATAGACATGATGCAAATACATTTCTCTTGTACTATTAATAAAAACCCTTCCTGATTGAACTAATTGCACATTTTCATACTTTTTCAATAAGATTTCAATACAGAAGTGGTATTTATAAAGGTCTGTTTCTTTTAGTTACGTGTTAAAACGTATCTGCTAACCTACTTTTTTGTTACTTTTTTCAAAATTTATATATTTATAATAAAGAATGTTACTCTAACACAAAAGACTTGAAAACTGTGCAGATATAAATTACGATTTCCAGTTTTACATCATAGTACCCTTCAATTTTAGTCTAGGTTTAGGAGTTGAACACACTTCTTTGATTGACTTAATTCATACTGATTTCCATTCATCATCATAGGTCCTGGAAACACTTCATCTCAACGTATTTTTTCAACCATAAGTTGGGTGCATATGTCCACAATATTCTGATCGCCTAACAATGAATTTGGTTGTGTAAAATAAAGAACTTAATGAAAAAAATAGTTTTTCCCTAATTAGGTACAAAGATAAGTTCCTATCAGAGGCATTCGTGAAAGAAATCTCCCTTTAATTCTTTAACTCTGCCAATAGCCAATGAAAATTATTCTGTTTTTCCTATTTCTTAAATGTCCACTAATAGCTATGCATTCTAATACACAGCTTCTGAGTACTTAATCCATTCCAAGTCCCTTTGTTTAATACACCAAACAGCTAGTAATTAATCAATAATATAACTCAGGGTGCATGGGGTCTCCAAGAGACACACAAGATACAAACAGAAGAAAAGGAGAGCTCCACTCTGTAAATCATCAAAGAAGAAAAATCCCTGGGCTGTGTCCTGGAAAGTGAGAGATTTATTCCTATCCTTAATAGTCAAGAAATTGTTTTTCAAGAAAATGGAAGAAACATGGCATGCCCTGATAGAGTAGCATTTGGGTCTATCACCTCCAATCATGCTCAGTCCACACACATCCTAAGGACCTGCGCTCACATCCAAAGTCTGAGGGTAGCAACCAACACTCCTGCCTGTGCCTTTTCTTTGAAAAAAATTTAAGAAAAGAATTAAACATTGAACAAAACTAAAGATGAGAAAATACATATTAATTCAAATTACGTAAAATCTTACTTATTTCTTTAAGATATGAGTATAGATGACTATCATTATAGAAAAAAGTTATTTCTTTTAATGACCTCAAGAAGGAGCTGTCGATCATGAATAAACAAAGATGTCTAGATATTA
This sequence comes from Solenodon paradoxus, assembly GCA_004363575.1. Lineage (NCBI taxonomy): Eukaryota > Metazoa > Chordata > Mammalia > Eulipotyphla > Solenodontidae > Solenodon > Solenodon paradoxus. Next base: position 67,768 of record RJWH01004928.1, on the reverse strand, counting down.
TGTCTACATTGTCTTTGATGAGAAAAAAATAAGATGTATTTCAAATCCAAACAATGACACAATGTAGCAACCGGGGGAATGTATGTAATGCAGCAGACAGTCCATGTGTTAATCGTGAATTATTTGCAAGCCTAGGTGATTATTTGAATGAGTACATTTGAAGGCAAAGTATTAGCAAATTATATACACAACACATTTTATTTGGGAGGGAATAGTTAATGTTTGTATGACTGACTAAGGTGATACACAGGTGCCAGTTTGTACCTCCGTCTAAGTTCACCTGTAACAGAAGAAAAAGTAAATGGGTAGAAACCATACTATCCCGACTGTGTAGAAGATTGTGTCAAGACTCGGGCAGAATGTTAGCTAAGAACATTCTTCTCTTTCCCACAGTGCTTCCGCGGGGCACACCTGCTCAGCTGATCAACAAGATTTTAGTGTGAAGACAAGCTTGCAGTCCCTGCACAGCTCCGCCTCCTGAAAACACTCCCGCAGATTCAGTGTAAAACAACGCCCCACTCCATTTGGATAACACTAAGATCCAGAGGCCCTGGAACATTGCTACAGGAAACATACTTAAAGTTGTAACCATTCAAGCACTGACATTACCCCCAAGGACATATCAGAATAATAAACAGAAACAGTATTAAAATAAATGGGAGGTTAATACAGTGTTTTCATAGGTATTTTAAAAGCAGTCTTAACTAAGATTTTATTAGGAATACCCAGCAGTATACTGAGAATGTGGACATCTGTTGACCATTTAGATGGTAAAAGGCAGGTAAAATTTTAATTGGCAGTTTCTTCAGTATTTAAGACTCTATTGCTATCAACATATTTTTCATAAAGAAAGTCATGTACTACTGTCAGTTATGTTTATTACACGGAGAAACATTTTTAATATAATAATGCAGATGTCTTCATTCTATAAACCCAATGGTACTTAAAACTCGTATTTTATTACTCGTGCTGAGGGCCAAACAAAGCTATAAACCTGCTAAATTCTAACTCAGCTACTGCTGTTGAGCTGTGCACTTTTGAGTTGTAAGTTGCAATATAAAGTAATCAAATATGTATAAAAATTGTAGTCATGGAAGCAGGATCCTGGACTCATAAGATTTCATAAGAAATCAAGAAAAGAATTTATAAACATCCACGCTCTGCTCTGGGCTTATGAAATTCTCTTCCCCAAATATAGCACTCTTCTAATAACTGAAGAAATGGTCTGTCAATCAGCTCTACCGACGTTCTCTTTTCCCAGCTTCTGTATTCACAACCTATTTCTCAGACAATCAAATCAAATGCCCTGCTAACCTCCATTTCAGACTGAGTGGCCAAGTGTTCTTGGTGGTGCTGATATGCAGATATTGAACCATCACGAGATATCTTTCTAAGGACATATTGCAAATGCGGAAAACTTAGAAATATCAGTTGCAAAATGCCAGACCTGAAGATAGGAAATTCTTCTGCTTTGAGCTAGAACAAATTAGCAAAACAGCCAAAATAAACCAGATAGAATTTTATGTATGAATACATAGAGATGATGATAAACTTGAAAATACACCGACTTGTTTTCTCCTCATCACTTTTCTACAGCCATATTATAGACTCTTCCCTAAGGAATAAATCAATTATTTTAAGCATTCCTTATATTGTGAACATTAAAACAGTGGCCACTTTTTTCAGTGCTCTTGGTAACCGCATTACAGAATATATAATTTCTGGAGTGACCCACCTAGCACAGTTCATTCCCTGAAATGACAGAAATGAACAAGAGTGAAAGAAGTTGGCACATACCTCAGTGCTGTAGACTGCCTCAGCAATCCTTTAAACAATTTAAATTTGCCATGTTTCATACATTTGAAGGAAATCTGTATTATTTCAGTTTGGTAAAATATTTATTTTAGTGTTCAAAGAGTTTGGAGTCAGTTCTTAGAATTCAAGTTCTATCCCAGACTGAATGGAAGAACTTGAACAAATTGTATAAGCTTCCTGACTTTCACTCTCCTTACTTATAAAATAAAAGATAATAATATCAGGCTAGCTGAATTGCTAGGAGGAAAACATGAGCTAATTATATATATATATATATAATGACGCAGACAGTAAAATTTAGAAGTATCTAATAATTGCAAATATAGCATTATTTGTGTTTCTTTGGGAATATTTAAGTCATATTATCTGTATTGCTAGGGAAAAGAGGAGACATCTCTTAAATTTTGACAAAGCTATGTGGAGGGATGAAAGGTGACTATTTTAAGTCATTTTCTTGCATTTACATTTTCTCTCTAAAACTTTATAATTAGTACTCTGAAAATAAAAGTATTTTTAAATCATTAGGAATCCACAATTTTTGGTTGATCCTTTTGCCTCCTTAAAATACACAAATGCACATTTTATAGCACAAGTAGATTCTAGAAGAGAGCAACTTTCTCATTTTAATCTGAGGCTGTCACTGTATAATGGACCCTTTCCAATTGCATTGCAATCTGGCAATGCCTGCATGCATGGACACCGAGTCAGAGCGGCTCTCACTCACCTGGTAGTTCCTATGTGCCAGGCACTAAGTGCTTCCCCTGGTGGAGCACACCCTGCAAGGTGGACCTACACCCTACATCTACTACACAAGAGTTTGTGGAATTTATCTGAAGTCACAGAGCTGTGCGATAGCAAGATGGATTTGAACTCAAGACATTGAATGTAGAGCCTGTGCTCTCGAACACTGGTACACAGGCTTCCTGAGTAATGGAGCCCTGAGCCACTAACAATCCTGTCACATGGTCTTGTACTTGACCCTTTTCCTCCAGCCTCAAGAAGAGCTAATGTCTCAAGAAAGTGAAATGTCCTACAGATTATGTCCACGGATATTCCAGTTAACTCAATTCACATGTTGTATGTCTTGCTTGTACTAAAAATAAATCATATGTAAATATGCCCTGTATCAAGATACATGATTTTCAAATGTTAAAGAACCTTGAATTTCTGGAATAAGCCCTATTTAACTGAAAAATACGTATCCCAATTACATGAGTGATAAATTCATTCAGAGAATTTTGCCATTCAGTTCCATGTGTGCATGCATGTGTGTGTATGTAATGCAGATTATTAGGGGGGCGGGGTGGAGAAAATAATTACTGACATCTCTGGAATCTGTATTAGGACACTGAGGAACATTAAGAGGTGTATAACTTATAAAAAATATTACTATAAGCTTTAAATATGCTTGGTTAGAAAATGTTAATATTATCACATCCTTAAAACATTTTGTGCAAGTATTCCAAAATATGTTTTGAAACTTAATGTCAAAATAATTGTCAACTAAAATCAGAAATTCACTTCAACTTCTTTTTCATTATGTACTTTTGGGCACAGATCTTCCAAGTAAATCAGAGATGAGTCACTGTTCTCCCTGATATGAAGAAGTGGCTCAGGTGGAAGGTAGTGTCACTTCCTGATACAGATAAATAGAACAGGGTCTATTTTGCAGGAAAGACAAGTTCTACGCATTTGAATTCTATACGTTCTATCTATGAGCAGTTGTGTCCAGAGAAAAGGAGCAGGCTAATGAGGCAGTAGCTTGAATGATCATTTTTAAGGATGAGAAACATGTTGGTAGATGAAATCTGTATGAGTATGTAATAGAGGGAATATTAATTAATAAATTGAGGACTAAGTTTCCACCAGAAGTAAGAGGATGCTGTGAGAAACTGATATTAGAAATGGGTGAAGAGAACTGTAGGTTGGTGGACATCATGAGAGGAACCCATAAACGAATAAAGATATAGAGAGGTTTTCAATTAAGATATGAGTAATGAATTCACTTGAATTTACTTGAGCCAGGAAAAAAAAAACAACAGAAATGAGGTCAATTGCAGAGTGCAAGTGGAGTGGAATTGTACATTCAAGGATTTGAGATGTAGAAGAGTAATTTTGAAAACAAATTCACTTAGAGATTGTGCATTGACCTCGCTGAGGAGCTAATGATGAATTCAGCTGTCCTTTTCATGTTCCACAACTGAAAAATAGTCATAAAACTTTGGAACTGAGTGAGAAGACTTCTGCCAAAATGTTGCATTCATTGCTTATTGACTATGAAAATTTATTCGAGGTACTTAAAACTTTATCTGCTGATTGAGAAATTAACTGTATTGTTGGATTCCTATAGGATAATGTGACGATAAAATCAGAAGAGAGATCGATAAGTCTCTCCATAGTGAGAGCTATTGCCTATTTCTATACAATTGTATTTACCTATCTACTATATCACTTTTATCTGTATCTTTCCGTATGTATTTCATAACTATGTGAAAGAACTCTAAAACTATAGCACCTCATTCAAGTGTTATTAATTATTACTGTGTTCAATAATGAAGGATATGGAACAGAAAATAGCTACCCAGGACTGAGAATTGGCAAGACAGAGGCTGAGGGAGGGGAATGAGAAAGATTTTGTGCAATAAGAAAAGGCATGATTCAGGGGAAATCAAAAGAAACTAGAAACAGAGAAGTGAACCTAGAAGATCAATAGTCACTGAGAAACTTCAGATCTCTAGAAGAAAAGGCAAAGGAAATGAACGTTGCAAAAAGGAACTGGAAATGTTGTGTTAAAATGAGTAATTTCAGGATTTCAAGAATGCTTTTGAGTAAAGCAGCATTAGAGATTGAGGGGAAAGTGACTGGAGATAGAGGCACTAGAGAAAAATAAGTCATGAATCTGCTTCCTGGGCTGACAATCCACCACAGATATTTATTCTTAATTTGTCAAAAAAGTAACTACTCGCATTTGTCTGTCTGATGGTTCTGGTTTGTCTTTTTTTTGTTTTGTTTTTATAAAATGATTGTTTCTGTACAACTCTGGTCACTACAGTCTGGGCAATGGATATTGCTTTACTGTTCTGTGTTAAGTAAAAGGAATCTCTGAAAGGTTGCAATAATTGTCCAAATTCAGAATTTTGGAACATGATGGAGCAAGTACTGAATGTAGAATGCTAAACTACATTTTATTAAACATAACTAGCAATTCTATATGGGAACGGGTGCAATTTTCCTACAAAACTATAAAATTAGGAAATGTATATAATGCAAAATAAATGATTAAGCACTTTCCCATATCACCCATGGAATTTTATACAACCTAAAACTAAAGATATAGCTAAAATTAGAGTTTACAATGTCCAATCTTCTTTAAGAAGTTCACCTCCCTTGCTCCAGATTTCTAGTGTTTATCACTCTGTAAGAATGGGGCCAATTAACTATTTGTACTACTCAATAAATGATGCAGTTCCAGGGTTTAATTCAAAAGTTTGTGATAGCATCTAAAGCTAGTGTGGTAGTGTTCACCATTATTATGTTTGATATGGGGATATTTTATGAAAAAAATTACAGAGAATAGTTTTTCAGAGTTTTAGCAATACTTAAAATATATTTATTACTAGCTGAAAGCCAGTACATTTTTATAAAATGGTATTAAAGATATAAATTAAGGTGACCATATTATTCCCTGGCTTCTTTGTTTTTTCAAAAGGGAAGATGCAGGCAGGAATGAAGATGAGCAGGCAGGAAGAAAGAGGAGGGAGAAGCATTTCATTTATTTCTTCATCTTGGTTGCTCCTTTGGCCCTGGGATGCAAACCTGGGTCCTTGGAATGTATGTGAAGCATGCCTAGTCACTATTCCACCAAACCTTGGTGTGTTTTAAATCAAATATTTCTTTCCCCTGTCCCCTCTCCCCTCTCTTCCACTCTCTTCCCTGTTTCAGCTGCCCAGTAAGAATATTATGCCTTCAACATATGACATGATATTCTCACAAAGGACTTTCTATTTGTCTAAGATGAGATCATATCCTAAATTAGATTTTGTGAAAGTTTTCAAATTTCTTGTCATATTGAAAGACAAACATGTTAAATGGAAATATTCTAACCTTGTTTATAAGCATGGCAATAAATACCACTATAAAAAATATCAAGCCACTAATCCAATCATCAAAGTGAATAAAGATAAAATGAAACAATCCCTCAGGAGTGAACTATTATCTAAAGTAAAGATACTGAATATATTATCTCAAAATTGCTACTGGCTGAAGAGAAAAATAGGAGAACAAAAGATAACTCCCCAAATTTGAACTTAATGTATTAAGCAAGGATTTGACTTCTTGTCTAATTCATTTTACAATCTATTCTTTTGGTTTAAATTGTGCACGTTATTATAACCTGTTTTCATGCTCCTGCTTAACATTGAAAGATTTCTGATGATTTCCCCCATTCACTTGGAACTAACCAGTTTATGACACACCTTAGCCATTTTGGTTTATATAGCTTCTCTTTGCTAAAACTCCTGCACAGCTATGTTGCAAACCCATTTGTAAGCCCTTTCTTCTAAGAGGAAACCTGTACATGGAATTTTGAAATCCTACCGTGTCCTCCATTTTCGACTCAGACTAGGCAAGGAGACTTCGGCTTTGGCACTCCATCTTGCTTTGAGTATACCTGCCATTTAAATGATACATCGGTTCCCATCCTTGTGGAGCAGCAACTGGCTGCAGGCCACAAACAACCCCGGGCTCACAGGTTCCCACCCTGGTGGTAGGGAGTGGGGAACAACCAAGATGAACAGCTAAATAAAATAAATGCTTCTTGCTTCTCTCTCTCCTGTCTGCCTCTGTTCACCTTCATTCCTGTCTGCATCTTTCCTTTAAAAAAACTAAATATCAAATGATATATGAATACACTTAAGGTCCAGTTTGCTCAGTGATGAGCGTGCACATATATGTGGATGTATTTGTGTGTGTCTAGAAATAACTGAGGCAGAAAAAAGCAGGACACGAGCAATGTCATAGAAGAAAAGTGCCAAAAAGAGTTTCATATTCTGTTTTTTTCTTGTTTTTTTATTTTGTCTGTGTAGCATAGAATTTTCCACATCACTTCTTATCAAATTTCTTAAGCAGGCTATAATTAAGGAATTCTCTCACTAATAAGTATGAATGGACTATATAGAGAGAAGTGAAAGAATAAAATCTTGGATGGACTTCTTGAGATCATCCCTCCGTGTCTGTCTGTTCACTTCTTCCTAGAATCTGCAATCTTCTGCTGGGTCCAAACTGGTAAAGCATTGTAAGGAAAATAGCGGGATGAGAAATAGCAAATGAACTGAGATGACGATTTTAAGTCCAGCACATTTTTCATCTACCTGACACTGGTGGGATTGCATTTTTGTTTTGTTTTATTGTGTTTCCTTGTAGTGCCTTCTTTCTTTACAGAAGAATTAAACTCAAAATCTGCTGGAAGTTCTCACTGTCCTTTCTTTCCTAAGGGGAAGAAAATTCAAGAACACTGTAAGACCAAGACTATTATAATATTTTAATGCTATTATTTTCAAGCGTATTTTTAGTTTTCCTTTATCTCCCCTAACAGAGTGGTATTTTTACTTGGGAGAAAAGAAAGAAGAATCTTGTTTCTAGAAAGTTCTAATAGATCCCTCGGATCATCTCATACTGACCTCTGTCGCAGGCCCAGTGGTCCTGAATGTCCTCACTCAGTCAGTGTCCTGAGCCTTCACTGCACTCTCTTCCCATGCATCCTTCCACTTATTCCTTCACTGTCTGTTCTGGTCTTTTTAGCAACTAGCAAAGATTCATGCATTTTAATTAAAAGAATTTCTTTACATCGTAGACTTACTTTTTATACAGCACTGGAGTGCGAAGCATTTTCCATGCAGTTCATGCTGATCTTTCTCTCACCCAGAGGCTGTAAGAACTGCACAGAGTTGGGAGAATCACCCCCAAAGAACTCCCATCCATTTTACGCCCTCTTCCCCACCAAGTACTAGCACAAATATTGAGATAAGTGGAGAGATTTTTAGCCTCATTGTGCATCATCCTCTTCCATGATTCTCATTTGGGGGCAATTTTGTTATCTCTCTCTTTCCTAGTTCTCCCCAATTCTTTCTCCAATCCACTTAAAAGGCACATTCACATGTTTTCTAATATATCCTAGGTATTTGGTTGGCAATAACTTCCCTCCTCTTTTTCACTGAGTAGATTATTATCATTAAACTGTCACACCATTTTCTCGTGATCATGATAAAATTATCAGGACAGGCAGCAACAGGCTAATTGGTGGCTACAGTGAGATAGGCTTTAATGCCATCTGCTCTCCTCCAGTGTGTGTCACTGATTTTGGGGCGTGTATAAGCGCCTCTCAAGTGCAGCCTGACTGATGGGCACGCACACACCGCGTTCCTTTGCACTTTGCTTAACTGTCTTCACAGGTAAGACCAGGTCTCAGCGCGTGAGGCTTTGTGGCGTCCCTGCGCCAAACCAGTCTGTCCCCAGCGCCTTCCAAAGGCGTGGGCGCACTTCCCATCTCCCGCTCAGGTTTTCAGAACCAGAGCGGTTCCCCTGAGGTGTGCTCTCCTCACGCTGAGACTGCAGTGTCCTGAGCTGGCCTCCGGCTGCCTCCGCTGGGATCCTCACCTGCAGGGGCGCCCGCAGCCACCCGCTCTGAGTGCCCCACAGAGCAGAAGAAACTACGCCGGACTGCGGGCCTTGGTCCCTCGTGGGAAAGGGGTTTGTTAAACGAAACCACATTACTGGTTAGAGTGAAAAGTACAGTGAATTAATATCTCACACACAACATTTAATTAATTTCTTTTTCTTAAGTTTAGACAGTGCATGCGCGTGTGTGTTTAAAGTCAGATGCAGGCAGAAATGAGGGCGAGTAGGCAAGCAGGATGAAGAGAGGAGGAGGAAGCATCTTCATTTTTATTTTAGTTAGTTGTTCACATTGGTTTCTCCCCGCTGAACCTGGGACTGGAACCCAAATGCATGCCACTTGCTTCTTTGGAGGTGATTAACCCAATCGCTGCTCCTCCAGGGCTCACCTCCACATATATTTTAAAGGGTAGGTGTAAGCAGGAAGAGAGAGGAGAATGAAGCACTCCATTTATTCTACTCGATTGCACTTCTTGGTTGTACACACACACACACACACACGAGGTAGAACAACCCCTAACCCCTCTGCAGGGACAAGGATTTCTGCCCAGGGCACCTGTGGCCACTGGGGTGGAATCCCAAGTTGGCCAGCTCCATGGCCATAACAACTCCTCTGAGTTCCATTCCGCATCGCTGGGGTCAGGTGTCTGGTAACATCTGCAAGGAATCTAGAGTGGTCCAAGAGGCCACCCCCAAATTCCCACCCTGCCCTCCAGGGCAGCAGGCACGGGTCTCTCAGCACCCTGAGATGAGGCACCTGCCCCTCACCGCCCCCTCCTTCAGGACACACCCTCCTTTCAACAACAGATGCTCTTGGCTTCAATTCTCAGAGGCCCAGAGGTCTCCAGGTTTGCGCTTCACCTGGAGCAATAACACCTGGTCCAAAACCAACCCAGTCAGATCTCAAGGACCTGGCTCAGGCTGTAACCATGTGTCTTATCCAAGGAGAAAGGAATCGTGTTGTCCTTTTCTTTGGGGGCTCAAGAAACTATGCAAATAACTGCAGGTGTAGTCCTCCTGGTTATATACGAAGTTTCTGAAGGCTTGGTGCCCAGGAGTGTTGATGCAAATGGGGGCAGTTTATTCCCCCACAATAGCCCACAGGACCAACCAATTCCGCTTAATGAACCTAATTCCAGTAGAAGAAATAAAAATAACTATTAAGGTACTTTTTACAGAAACAAGACCCAACAGGTCCACGTAAGAGGCATTCAGCATTCACGTGGAAAAAAGAGTTCCCGCATTTCTTCAGTCACCACGTTTTGAAATCATATGCATGTCAAATCATACACTCAGTGAGCAATCACCCCTTTTATCTTTATGTGTTTACTCGTGGCAAATCAATGCTTTTTTTAAAGAAAGAAGAGAATATGGACGGGGTGCAGATTAAAATAGAATGCTTCACCTGCATCCTGAATGAGCGAGAACAGAAACTCAATGATAATCAACATGTTACCAGCAGCGCTGAGGGCGCCCGTGTATTCAGGTTGCCCGCATGTCATTTGTTGCCTCAGAGTAACGCAAACTGATAATTAATGTTCACTAAGACGGCTCATTTGCAAGAGCCATACTCTGATGCCACGTACCTCATCTAATAGGTCTCAATCAGTCTCGTCTCATCTATTTTCTCGAATATGCTCTTCCATTATTACAGGGATTCTGTGTGGAAAAGCCTACACACACATCGTGTACAAGTGTCTGGCATATATTTAACACATAATAAATTGCAGCATTTGCTGTGAGAGTATTGTTTGCTCATGTCTTTTGCAAATCTGGAAAAAAAAATAAAGCCATGTGCAGAAAAAGGAAGGTTTCTTTATGGCAAAACATCGCCTAGGGGCCTGATGATACATCGTTTAATTAAGTGAGTCATTAACACCTCATGATACTGAGGCTTACCTACCTAAGTGTTAAATGTCTTTAAGAAAATCAGGGCAGTTTTCTTACAGAGAGAGATATGTAAGCAAGGAGAAAGTATTTTAGAAATACCGTGTGCTAAAATTATTCTTCATGGCAGAGCAGGATGTAGGGAATAATCTGAGTTTGCAGGTCGAGAGCATCTCTAAAACAAGCTCATTAAGAGGTCATCTAATGAAGACAGATGTCACAAGTTTGTTCTCCTAACTTCATAATTGCCGACCAGTCTGCACATTCTCCGTTCATATGCATCCTTCCCCTTGTTATCCTGAGTATTCTCTGACCCCTGGTCTCACCTAACTAATCTGGAAATGGATGTTTAACAATCCAGAATTTCCTTTTGTCCCCATCAAATGACATTGCAAATTTCCTTCTGGTCCCCTGCTAAATGACTTTCTCAACAAGTATCGGCAAGGAATTTGCTTTTTTAACAAGATGGCCAACCACCCATCCGAAAGCAGACTGCCTCTGCTGAGTATGCAAATGGTATGAAAAATAGGAGTAAACGTCTTTGGAGATCATTGAAATGAAGTGTACGCTCGCTTTTTCTCCAAGAAGGGACTGTTAGATACATGGGCTAAATATCTCTACAACAAATCATGGCCTGTTCCGTTGGGGGGAGGCATGTGGAGCATTTGCCAGTGCAGCGGGAGCTTCTGAAACGGTCTATTGCTCCCTCCCTCCCCTCCCACAGGAAGGGGCACCTCTTCTCAGGAGATGGACTGGCAGACATCTGGAGGAGAAATGTGCATTGGTTCTAGTGTACAGGCTACTCCAAGAAAACATTCTTATTAAATAAAACAAAAACATCAGACATGTCCTTACTACCCTGGAGAAGGAGGCCACAGGGTCAGCCTGTGGGGTCCCCTCAGCCCCATGCAGTTCAGAGTAGGTTACCTGCCTTATAAGTTTAAGATTAGGGTCTGACTGCTTCTTACTCGTTCTACCAGCTCATAGCAACTTCCAGTCCCACGTGGCGTTCAAAGGAATCAATACCCGTGAACCTTACAGAATCAGAGCAATAAGAAGTACAGGGAGACAGAGTATTTTTATTCGTGTCATGAAAGGTTTGGAGTTTCACAAAGAGATGACCTGAACCCAGTGGTCAAAACAATGTCTCCTGAAAGTGAGAGAAACTTCATTTAAATTTCTTTCTAGTTTTCTTTACCTAGTTCTAGTACATCCTACTTTTATTTTGCAAAGAGCAATAGTAATATTATAATGACAGGATTACATAAATGATTAGAATTTATATTATTTTAGCTAATTTTTGAAATTCTATAATAAAATAATGGCATTCTATCAAAGAAGGAACATTAATATATTTTATTTTCTGGAGTGTTTGTTATGAAATGATCAATGATTTGATTAAATTATACATCAAACTTACATCCTTGGTTACTTCTAAGGGATTCACACAACCATCAGAGTTCTTCTTTTACTTAAGGAAAACAATCAAAATATAGATGGTGAAAACTTTCACAGATTCCCACACCTCACAAAAATTTAGTAAATTGAATTAACAAATAATATTTAAAAGAACATACACCTACATATGTATTTACACATATGAAAAAATAGTTTTATTTGAGGAAAATTATTACAAGATATATTTATTCTACATATAATATAGAAAATGTTATATACTTATATTATAGATATTATATTTTTGTTTAAATACACTCATTTAGTATATTTTATATCATTAAAATTCAAGGTTGTGTTCTTTCTGATCACTTATTTACACTCCATATGTACAAGTAATCCACATAAAAGACCAATCAACAGGATGGCCAGCTTTCAGTAAAGAAGTAGAAAGTTGGAAAAAGCACCTGCTTGGATAGCAAAACAAAAAAAGCTGACAGATAATCTTTATATTTACAAATGTTTGTGAACCTCACAGAAAGCTGACATACAAGGCAATCAATTAACCTTTAATCTAAGGGAAAAAAAGAATCCTTCAAAGACGGATAGCATGAGATTACTCGCTTTCTTGGGGCAGAAACCACCAGTCACTACTAGGAAAAATTCAGCTTAAATTTTTAACGAATCTCTAAAGGCCAAGTAGGACTAAAGAGGGAACAGAAAACTCAATACCTGTGAACCGTACAGAATCAGAGCAATGAAGAATATATTATATAAATGTATGTGATATGCACCCCCTTCGGGCACTTCTCCATGGACCTCATAAAAAATGACTCATCAGAGTCCTGAGAAAAGACACTTTCTTCATGACGAAGACCTTCTGGAGAACAAGTAAAGTGCAATGTCACAAAGTAAACCAAATTTGAATCTACCATGTCTCCTGTGTGAGAAAACCCTAAAACTCTCTAAAGAAGACTAACGAACTGGAGCTTTTAGGGATCTGGTGAGAGCCCTTTGCCACCAGAGAAAGAGAAAACAACAACTATGTCTTGAGGAGGGAGGGAGTTGGTAGGAAAGCATATTGGGAAAGATCACTAGATGTCTTCTCCAGCCAGGAGTGGCGCAGATTAAGTAGAACTCTCAGCCACAAGACCCAGGGTTGTAATACCTGCTGAAAACTGAAGCTCGATCAGATAATCATAGATCACTCTCCCCACCTCCCTGGTTGACAAATGTAAGTAACAACATAGCGCAGTTAATTGCTGGGGCAATAACATAGAGAAAGAAGCTCTCTGAGACACAGCACTAAGGGACCATGTAAATCTGAAGGTAAATATGCAGAAAAATCTTCTGACAAATTAATTTCATCTAATGTTACTGTTGGAGGAATTGTAACATCCAATCTCAACTTTAGCACAACTCTGATAAGATTAATTCAATATCCCACAATACAGATCTAACAGAAGAAAGGTATATCTATCTAAAGGCATAAAAAAAATTACATGACTCTGTTGTATCACACAAGGTATCTATATTTCATCAACAAGATCATGAGGCATCCAAAAAAAAAAAAGGTAAAATTATCAACAGACGAAATGATCAATAGAATGAGACCCAGATATGACAGATACTAGAATTTAAAAGGAGAACTTAAAAATTTATGATTAAGGTATAAAGAACTTTAATAGATAACATTAATAATCATAATGGTAATTACATGAGAGAGATTCTAAGAAAAAATATTAAATAAAAATGGAAAATGGTAGCAGATAAAAATACCTTCTACATCGGTAGACTCAAAATAGCTAAGAATCAGAAATGTAAATATAGCTGACTACTTCTTATCTAAAATTGAAACACAAAGAGAAAAACAGAAATAAATACACCCAAGTGACGACATACCAAATGTGACTAAATAAATTAGAAAATACTAAGCAGGTAAAAAAAATGCACACTGATGTGCACCAAAGTCAAACTGCCAAAGGACAAAGAGAAATTCTTGAAAGTAGACAAAAAATAAATATTGCAAAACAGAAGCCTGCTCCCTCACTGTAGAGCAGACTATAACGACCCAGAAGAATCCAAAGGAGAATATTTTTATGATGTTGCATAAAGAGTTCCTAAATACAGCACCAAAAGCATAATCTATAAAAACAAGTTGGATATGCTGGACTTCATCAAAATGAAGAATGTTTGTTCATTGTAAAATGACATCCCCAATATTCAATTGTTATATCATTTAATGCATTTCTGCAAGGGAGGAGAGAGGGTGTGCCAGGTAGAAAACACCCAATGTCAACACTGCATCATTTCTCTAGCACATATGTGTTTGTGTTCATCATTCAACAGCAATATTAGTGATTTAAATTTGATCATAATACTTTATTTCTTAAAACTAAAGAATTTACCCTGAAGAAAAATTTCAAATTCTTCTCTATGTATTGTAAGACTTCTTCTGTAACTTCCTGTGTCTTCTGATCTGCACTGAGACCAGGCAGACAGAATCTTACCCATCCATCCCAACCTTCAGAGAAGCTTATGCATCATGAGAAGGTGCCCAGAGGTGAGGTGAGGGCTCTTCCGGGGAGCATTTGCCGGGGAGCCCTAAGATCCTTAAAGTCTGTTCAACTGGTAGTTGCATGTCAATTTATCCAAATCCCCCATACCACATACTTCATGAAGTTCACCATCCTATCCCCAACACCTAATCCTAACATATAGAGGAACAAGAGATTTGCGTCTAATAGACAGATGCATTAAGACATCAAGATAGGCACTTCAGTGCTATGATTTAGTTTGATTTTTTTATGCTTGGCCAAACTATATTTTTAAATTACTAACTTAATTCAGAAATACTTGAACTCAAAAATGCAGTAAAATAGTTGATTTATTGAATGAAAGGACAATTTGGAAGACAGACATCTGACCCCAGTAATCAATGAGAGAAAGGAGCTTTTCATCCTTATTGGGATGTTCAGAGGCTGGCACCCAGCATTGTCCGACTCCCTCAGCCTAGACCCAGATTTCGTCTCCAACAACCAGCGGTGGGACCAGGAATAAGGTGATTCAAGCACTTCTCTCAACTCTTACGTGGCAGACTATAGAGAATCGTAATGCCTGGCTTACAACAAGACATTATATGAGTTAGAATGACGCCTGGTAGATGACAAACTTCAATAAATGTTCAGCATTTTCATTTGCAACAGAATTCTAGCATAGAGACCCACAAAAATCTCCTTACTAATGCTTTGCTTTTAGAGTCACACTTTTTAGGTGGAATCTGTAGCAGATTTAATATCTGAAATAGAAAGAAACTAGAGGCATGACTGTAACAATTAAGATTTAAAGAGTGCTCTAAAGCTGTAAATAAACTAGATTTTCCATATGTTTCATAAATATGGTATTAGAGGTTTCCTGGAAATACATTTCATGGTATTTTATAGTTTCCTATCTCTAACACCGAGGATCACAATCAGCATCATGAATCACTGATCGAGCATCAAATTAGATTTGACAAAGAAGATTAAATCGTCATTCTCACAGATTCACTTTTATGTTTGGGATTTAAAGTACTGCTTAGTTTGATGCAAAATAACAAAAACCACAAACTATCCATATTAATTTACAACGAACCAGCCTTGACAGATAAAATTTGTATATTTTTTTTGAGTACTTCAAGGAAGAAAACAGAGCTAAGTCATTTCGACCCAGAGTTATGCTGAAAATGTATTTGCCACCTATGAGAGGGGCCCCTTTGACAAATCAGGGCTTAAATATATCTAAAGTAGAGCAGATTGTCACTAAAGAGAATACTTTTTACTATACGTCCCATCACACTCCATCCTCATTTCCCAACCCGTTAGAGCTACCATTATTTGGCTAGTCATTCAAATTCCAAAATCTCTCAACTTATCACCAAATCCTTCCCCATCCCCATGTTTCGTGCTTCAGTAATTTTCCTTTTACTTACAGATTTTGCACCTTTTCAAGTTCTCCAAACATTTGCAGACCTGCAACCTTCTTTATGTTACACTGATGAGCTGACCAGTCTAAAACTACTTTGTATTATTGTGTATTTCATGGAAAACTATGATCTTTATTGGGATGCCCTTGTCTTGACTAACAAAAGTTTTAGAAAACTGGAAAGAGGCAGGTGTGGGCTGGGGTGTGGAAATACAGAGCCTTGTGCATTATTGTAAGGAACACACGTGCAGTGGTAGAGAGAAATGTGTAGGGGAGGAGAGAGAGAGGGAGGGAGGGAGGGAGGAAGCAAGAGCACATGTTGATACATATTTTTTCTAAAATAATCTAATTTGACTTTTCACCTAACCAAACTCTGCTAAAATCCTGACCAATTACTGCTGCTTAACTTTGAGAAAGTTATTTGATCTCTTTATCTGAAAGATGGGGAGAACGTTGTCTAGCTTACAAATTATTATGACTACTGCTTTAAGGAATATGGACCAACAATAGAGTAATATGTTTAAAGTGACTTTATTAATAATCAGGAAATACAGAAGCAACTCAAAGTTCATTCAGCAGGTGAGTTGATAAACTATGGCTTGTCATGGAACACTACTCAGCAATACAAGAGTACTAACCACTAACAGATTTGCTCACACGGAGGGACCCAAAGGTAGGAGACTGAATGAAAGGCCAGACTCAAGAGGCTGCCTTGCTTTTCACACGCAGCATAATGGTTGGACACAACAGGCCAGGATGGACAGGGCTTGGGAAGACTTGACTACAAAGTGTTATGTGATATAAGTTGACAGTCCTCACAACTCCCCTAACCCTTGATTCATATCCTTGGTGCCACTAAGACTGAGTCTTTATCATTTCTTACTGCACTATTGAGATACTCTCCCAATGGTTTCTTGATGTATCTGAGAGTTTCCTGTTTCAAGAAAGGTTACTTCATCTTCTTTTTTGGAAATAGAATAGTTCCCAAAATACAGCTGAGTAAGCACAAGCTGTTTAAGAGATCTAAGCAAAGATAGAGAAGGATAAGGTTTCTAGAAACAGGAGTTATCTAGACATCTAAGAAGGATGCAAGTAATAAGTAGAGTGACCATAAATCCTTAGAGATTTGAGAAATTTGTCAAAATACAGCAGGAATCCAGGACCTCTGAAGGACATTCCATTTAGGAAAAGCAAGAGACAAGAGCAGAATAAATGCTTCTTAGACATGGAGAGATTCTGATAAAAGCCAACACTCAGAGAAAGGCTTGAGTTGGCAAAAGATCAGGAACTAAATATTAAAATTGGGCAAAAATTCATCATTTGTTGACCCACTTTTTAAATCGATCAGGGCTGCCATTTCAGAGAAATTGTGTTACCTGTCTTGTTTGAACTGGGTCAAATCAAAATTGCTGAGAGAAAACTTTAAGGATTGGTCGATTCTTGCTCAACCAAACTTAACTGAATGGGTTTCTATCAGAAAGCAGACAGAGATGATCAGATGTCAAGGCTGAGGGAAGAGGAATTTGCTCAACTATCATAGGGTAATCAGATCTCAAGAGTAGAGAGCTCATCAATACATTAACTTAGCAGGTCTCTCGCTCCAGCTGGACTGGACTTGAGCACAAGGCCCAAGGATGAGACCCACCTGAGAATGGGTCCAGAGGCGCCTGCCTACATTTTGGTCAAGGAAACAGTTTTTGTTGGTTTCTCCTCTCACTCAAAATGAAAAAGAAAGGGGTCTTCCTATCTGTGAACAATTTGAGTCCATTTCTCCTTCACTAACTGAGACCATCTGTTGAGATTTTTGGTGTCTCACGTCAAGAGAGGATCCCTAGATACTGGATTTGAAGCCAACTGGATGGCCGCACAATAATTTTTTTGTCCAACATTAACATGAAAGTCTCCATTAGAGCGTAGACTTGGGGTGGGGTGGAAGACTGGAGGTATGATGTAGAAAACTATCTAAATTCTTATAATTTAGAAGACAAGATACAATCTAGAAGACCATCTAAATTCTTAGAATTCTAATTCTAAGGGTTTAGGACGTCAGGTTTCAGTTCTCGGCAATAGTAAATCAGGAATAAGGGAGAGAAATTGGAAATGGTAATTTAAGAGTTATCGTCAAACAGCGAAGGACATGGGTAAATTCAGAATTTGGCAAGCAATGACAAAATGTGTAAGAAAGAAGAATCCAGTTCAATTTATGGGTAGATACAAAACCTCAAAGATTCTAAAACTAAAATATAATAACCCAGAGGGTATGCTATAGTTTCCTATTAAGACAAAGTTTCTTTCTATAGTCACTCCTCTTTTAGATCAAAGTTAGATAAAGTTTACAAAATAAATGTATCTCACCAGAATTTGCCTGATTATTTTGCAGCAAGAATAATTGGTTACACAAGAGTTTTTAAGTTTTCTGTGCTGAAACTTGTCAAAGGAATCTCAAATTCAATTTTTGAAAGCCTCTTGTTCTCTTGTAATACCTATCTTCTCGAATTCTCCTAAATTTCCTTAGCCTGACAGCCAGTGACCTTCCTTTCCACGTCAGCGTGGGAACCATGGGAGACAGATACCGGGCTGGTAATTTTCAAGACATATTTGTAAACGTTGCTCTACGACGTCAGCATTAATTCCTTAAGTCAAAAGCACAAAAACTTAAGTATAGGCTCAATAATTAATGTTTCAGTAGGTCATCTGACTAAGAAATTACTAATGACGATTCCTTAATATTACTCTAAGTTTGCAAGTTACCAAAAAGATGTTTTAATTCATTTTCACAAAGACCTAACATTCAATAAAGCTAGTCATTATCTCTAGTCATTTTCCTGATAACTATTTTCCTAGCATATGCGTATTAGAGAAGCATCCAAAAACCAAAAAGAAGTTTTTGTTTGTTTTATGGATTTTTGTTTTATTGCCAAGCTGGGTAGGCTTAAAGCAATTCATTTCTACTACATCATTACTTGAACACTTGTTTGTAAATTGAGTTTATTAATTTATGTTATCTTTAAAATATAGTAGGTAAATTGCCACTTTATTTGACTAATAATCCCCAGTAGAGTAAAATGCATTCTCATATTCTATGCTGATAACTCAGAAGACATACTCATTTTTATTAAACTGATGTAGCCAAACTAGCCTTACTTATCAACCATTTATTCAAATCATGTAGACTTGAAAAATATTTGAGTTATTCATATGTATCTGGGATTCTTAGGAATATTTGATTTCCATAAATGCTTATGTTATCTCTAAGTCAATTTGGATAGAACGCCTTTACAGGATATTATGAATTCAACTGGAAATATTCAGAGATAGAAAAACAAATACATAGCATATACACATACTCAAAAACCTACAGACGCAAACAGAAGTCCTAGTTTTCATTTCAAAGTGCTGGCCATGAGTCAAGAAAACACAGCAATAGGAAACTCACTGGTCTACACAGGATGTTGACGCTTGTCTTTCTTCCACTTTATATTCTTATACAAATTGTTTTAATGCCTGACGAAACAACTTGAAGCTATCTGCTCAGCATGGAGGCTCAGGCATTTTGCCAGTATCCATGGAGGAGATTTTTAAGATTTTCCTTTGCCCTGATGTGTGGCTGCTTTGGGAAGAGGGGCAGAGTCCCTTCCCAGCTCCCATGGCAGAGTGGGCAGAGGGCCTAAGGTTCAAGTGATGGCAGTGCCCTGAGGGATAGAGTGAGAAGGAAAGGGTGGGGAAAACAGAAGCAGGGAGCAAGTAGGGGTTTGCAGGAAACATGCCAAAGGATTTCAGTGAACTGAAAATGAGTTCAAAGGTGGTAAAAGGAGGAAGGGAGACCTGAGCTGAGGGGAAGAGAGAACTCTTAGAGGAACCACTTAGGGAGAACTCTTGTCACAGAGAATCTAGTAATTCCCAAATTATCCTCAATAAAATCACGCCATGAAGAAAGGAAGCAAATAAAATGGGTGTGTAGTGGTGGAGCACAGCCCGCAGGGACTGGACATGGGATTTCAGTCTTCATCTCAGATGGGAGTTTTAGTTTGGATTTCCGTCAGCGGAGATGCTCTCATCTCCTTGCAATACTTTCAGAGCCAGGATGCCTGAGACTCTCACCAGCCTCCTTGTCTTCTGAACAGGGCAGGCTGGGACCAGTCCTCACCAGCTTTTAAACCGGTCGCCTCAAAAAAGAGACATGAACTTCCCACTCTGGAGTTAGGGAACGAATGTTCACTTTAAAAAGGACAAGCAGACTCCCACAGGAAGATTCTTGTTCAGAAAGCACCTGGGACTTCAATTCAGCCTTGAGACACCAAGGACTCAAGTTCTACCCTTGGGAGCCTCAGGAGCCAGTAGTCAGCCAGACGGGATGGACCAGAATGGGCCTGGCTATTTTCAGCTGACTTAGCAGGATTGTTGCCATCAGTGGGCAAAGCAGGCTTGAGGCCAAAGTCCAATCTACAGGTTCAGAGAGCCTGCTTGAAATTCCACAACAATATTTTAAGTTTTTTCTCTATCTATCTATCTATCTATCTATCTATCTATCTATCTATCTATCTGATTATTTATCTACCATCTATCAATATATCTTCTCTAACTCTGCCTCTGCAGTCTATTTGTTATTACCTAATCATCTCTCTACAATTTGTTATTTTTGATCTGTCAATCTATCTACCTGTGTCTATTTACCTATTTATCCATCATGACCTATATCATCAATCTCTCTCATCTCTCAATCTCATGTCTATACCTATCTGTCCTCTTCATGTGTGCATTTGAATTCCCATATCATCATCACCACCAATATGCCATGCTACATTTTTTCATACATTTGTATTTAATAAACAAGAGTTATTTTAATTCCCAAATTAGGTCACTGAAGCAAAAGCTAGTGCATTGTAAATCGGAAGCATTTTCTCAAAATATGCAAGAAGGAAAACTCACAGCCTGTCAGAGGGCATGAACAGAGCAGCCATGGGTCCAGGGTCTTTGGTGGCTGAAATCTGACACAGTGCATCATGTGTGATTGTGTTACAGGACCACTTACTGGGTTTTGTAACTCAAAGAATAACCACCAGAGTTAGCAGGACAACTTCCGAACTGCCAAAGTGCTGTCAGTGAATCACAGCTACTTTACTCTTTAAGCAAGATCATTATGAAATAGCATCTTACAAGCTACTAAGCTTGACATCGTATTTAATTTGAACTAGACCAAACCAAGTAATCAATAGTTTCCTTGAAAAAAAAAAAACTTACCTTATCAAAATGCCAACTTATTTTATGTTCATGTGGGATCCTGCTTAGGTACCTTCACTTGCTGAGAAGTGAAACACCCCTTTAAGTTGTTGCTGCAGTCTGTCAATTTCTACCTTGACCTAACGTACCTTGTTTCCAGGTGTCCTCAGTCATTCCGGGTTTCCCGCCTCAGGGCAGTCAAGCAAAGAACCCGGAGAAGTAATATTATAGGACTACGGAGGCATCCATCTCTCTGGAAGCCAGCATGCATTTTACACACCAAGACCAAGTCTCCTATGATACCGAAATAAAGAGAGTGGGAAGGCATTTTTTTACCTACCTTTTTGAATAGGAATGCAGCATCTTTTTTCTTTTTTTATCAAGTTCACTCATCAAGCAAAAGAGTCAGTGAAGATTTCACACATTACTTTAAAATATTGTGAAAAGATGTATTCAGTTAAAAAGTTGATAGCAAATTTAAATACAGTTATCTCAACTATAAACCCTTGCCTATTTCTACAATCTTTAAACTTATCAGTGCTACAAAAATGATACAAGGAGAGGTAACAGAAGGCAAAATTTATTTTTAGATGAAAAATTTTGGAGACATCTTTTATTTTGCCTTTCTATTGTCAAACTTCAAAAAACTACTTTTTCTTTGACCCTTAGAATATAGGGAGAGCATTTAATCCAACCAAATGACAGAATCTCTAAAATCCGCCCTTAATGTTATATCATTCATCGTAATCGTGTTCATTCTGCTTTCAGGCAAGAGCTTGAATCTCCCAGCTAACTCCCTGACTTCGGTCTCCAAGACACTTCTCATGCACAGGTCAGGCTTCTAGTTCATGACCAGCTCAATTCAAGCACACTTTCGCACTTGCTTTCTTAGGTTTTACACCACAATTTCTGATGAGTGCCTTGAAGCTTTTATAAAATAAAAGCATTATTGGGAAAATGAGCTATTTGTATGTATGTATTGTAGTATTTTGAGTTCATCTTTGCAGGGAGTTCTGACAAAAGCAAGAGAAAAGAATATTTCTGTTATCATTTTATGTAAAGGAATAATTGTATATACTGAGTCCCAAATTTGGCATTTCTGATACGAGAAGCTCAGTAAATGCATAGCTGGTGCAAGAGTTTCCTTATGATTACAATAAAGTAGTTTTATGTTTGCAGAGTGCAAAGCTGAATTCTTTTTTTAAACAATGCATTTTATTGAAACAACTGATGCAAACACAGATGATTTGTCATACTTTCTGTGTGTATATGTATGTGTGGTTTCTATAACAAAATGATTTTAGCACAGAATCTCTCATTCTGAGATGCTGAATGCTGCTACAGTTTAGAAAATAGTCCAAAATTGGAATCTTTATCTCTGTACTTCATTTGCTGCAAGACCTTGGTCCCATCATTTAATTGATTTAATGTTATCCTCATCATCTGTAAAATGGCAATAATGATAGTATCTCCTCTGGAGGGCTCATAATGCAGAAGGACAAGATAACTGAAAAGAACTCAGCAGTGCCTCCAGCAGGTGAAGGGTCGTTCATTAAAGCTCACCATTAGCAGCAGTGATGGTATCATTCTGCCCAAATGATTCCTGCCTCTGCATTTTCTCCATATTCATATGAAAGAAAGCTCCATTTCACATCTGTATTATAATCTTCATATTCTAGCTCAGACAGACAGCTGAAGCGTTATGGAGGGGGAAAAAAACTCGGAAGGCCATTCAGCCCATCCTTCAGAAATACTCATTTTTTGTGTGATTCTTTTTCAAAGGTATTTGAGACTAGAACAATGAAGATGAGAAGTAATTTCCTGACCTCAAAAACATCAAGAAGTCTTTCTGAAGTTTCGAAATTATACAATTATGTCAATCTACATTTAGCAAAAATAAAGCCATGTTTGCATCCTTCTATAATGTGATGTCAGGGAATTCCCAGAGGCCTCTCTCTGGAGCTTTTTTGCATACTAATTATTCAATGGCTTAAATCACAGCAGCACCATCTATTGGGGAGTTTTTCCTGAGCAAATCTTTCTGCAATCCTGGAAGAAAATAGAGCAAAATTAATTTGGGTTCATTTCAGTTCTGCATGAAGATAAAAAGAAAAGTTATTTTAGTAACTCATTTCTTCTAATGAACATATTCAGAAATTGGAGAAATTCTTAAGTGGAATATGCATGGAATCCACTGTTTGGCGCAGTATATTTTGAGACATTTAAAAAACCAAGGAAAAATTAAGTATCAAAAGTAATAGGCCTGAGGGGAAAATAAGTCATCTCTAATTATCACAGTCTGATGCATACATGGCTTTTGCCTGCTAATGATTGGGGAGATGCAACAATTTCTTTTACAAATCCTGCCACTTGCCATTTTTCGGTGCCAAGGTACTGCAGATGCAAGACATGCAGAGCAAATGAGGGCATGAGACACTGATCATAACTTTCGGTTGGATTTATTGCACCAGATGGCTTAATTATTCTCAACAGTTCTCAATCTCTGCCTCTCAAGAAGACCAGATGTAAATTCTACCTTCTGGTGAAATATATGCTTAAGATTGAATATAAGACACAGAATATGAAACATAGGCCAGATAACTGAGATGGGATAGAAATAAAGAAGAATAAAGAAGTGGGTAGGAATAAATCTGTGTCCCCAAGCCAAGGCACCTGTGTCCACTGACTCCTTCTTTGATGAATGCCACATTCCAGCGATGGCACAGCTAGAAATAAGTGGAAGGCATTTTGACAATGGTAAGTTTTGACTATAAACGTGCTTATAGTCAACATTTACACAGACACACAAATACACATGAATGTGACTACATAAATAAAATATACAGAATTCATGTTTTCCACTCAGGTAATTTTGTCTCTTGTTTATCTTTCACCTCTTCTTAAGTTCAATCATGATATAGTAGGTCCATATCTTGTAAAAGATGCCACATAATAGCAGTGGTCCTTTAGCCATTTCTGTTTACGATGGGCATCACCTCATGTATGAGAAGCTTCTTGCCTTGTATTTGTCTTCTAAGGATTTGGTTCATACTAGCATATCTTCCATCTTTCCAAACACTGACCACAGAGACAAGCAGAAATATACTGCAAAAAGGGATGGTCTCCCTGAAACTTCATGTGCGAAAGCAATGGAAATTTCCAGCGTCTGTCGCCATTTCACTTTCACACTCCCCGTTCACTCATGAGCGTGAGTCTGCCATTCATCTGCCAAACATCCACCCTTGTTCAGGTTGGGAGGAAAGAAAACAGGGATCCATTTCGTGGGGGGAGCAACTGATGATCAGTCATCAATGCTAATGCCATTATCAGTTTCCTCTTTGTATGTGGGAAATGTAAATCACATTGTTTGCAAAATAAAAATGCATTCAAGTTTCTGAGTTTTCACCAACACCTACCCCAGTCTGCCCATCACCCCGTTTGACTGGAAATCCTCCAGGCTGGCTTGGAACGCTATTTTTAACAAGGACTGTAAATCTTGGCTCACACTGAGTGTGTCTTTATTTTTCTATCATCATCCCTAAGCACACGGTCTGGCCCTTAGGCAGCAATCCATAAATGTTCTGAAATGAAAAGGAAATATCTGTGCCCTATTCCCAAAGGAATAGATCATTTTTTATAAGTAATATAATTGCTCTTTCCACTGACAGTGTACAATTCCAGAACAAAGCGGCACGCTGCCATCCTGACATGGTGCTTGGGAATATGAAAAAAAGACATTATGACAATGTTCGGTCCTAAATTTGTTTAAAGGGATAGACTTTTCTCTCTAAGTATTGTCTTCATTCAAAAGAAATCTACATGATTAAAAAAAATTAAAGGATAATAATTAAATTTAATGGGAATTGTCAAGCTTATAGAAATCTTTAAGGTCCATGCCAAAATACTGCAAGTGGAGGCTTTGTTCATAATGAGAATTTGCCAAAATTGTGCAGTCATTTGAATGATATTTTAGAGATGATTGTTATCCTAAATCAGTTCCATAATAACAAGGCACCCAGAATCATAATGAGTGTTCATTTACAGTACCAAGTCAAGGTTTGGTCTGTCACCTGCCAAACTTCCAAAGTAAGAGATTGATTTCAGTCTTTTAACATGAATAAAGTAAGATTTTAGTAGAATGCTCTGGGAGTCTCACCTTCCAATGTATTGCCAATATTCTCCAACAGGGAGTATTTTTTGCCACCTGAAATGAACGCAGGAGAAATGAGCATTTCTGAAGAATGGGAGGCAGCCATAATGAATGTGCAGGCCTTTCCAGGCCCCGTGTAAGACTGGTGGAGGCTCATTAACGAGGAGCTTCCATTCTGCGAGGCCGGCTCCAGTGCAAAGCAGCAGTCTAACCCTGGGGAGTCCTGCCAGAGGCATTAAGAAGAGGGAATGAAGATTTCTTTTCCAAATTAAGTTGTCAAGAAGCTCATTTACACTACAGACTGAGTGTATGGGGGCAAGCTGATGAAGATGATGATTTATGGTCAGTAGACACTTAAGTGATTCTGGTGATAGAAATCCACAGCAAAACCCACTTAGGAAGATAAAACAGAGCTCCGATTACCTGCAGGAGGCAATAACACGTGGCTTCTGCCCTTATAAATTTCAAGTTACCCTACTGGGCTTGGGAATGGAAGGAAAACTCATTTACTTAGAATTCATATTTTGGTATGAGGTTATTATACAGACTCATCTTTTACAAGTTTGTATTCATTGGATCTACTTTAAAAGAATTTAAGCAAGACTTTTTTTTTTCTTCATTTTTGAGGCTCTAACGGGGACTCTGTTACGAAATCGTCCCTCACAATGGCTAGATACGAATGGACGGAAGCAGAAGCAGTAAATAGACTTTTTGGCAAAATCCACCTGCAAAAAATATGCTTTTAAAGACCAGACGGAATCGACTTGACTGATGAACATGGCCATTATCCATTCAGATCTTCACTGTACATCACAGAAAAAAACACAGAGTACAAAAAAAATCAAAAAGATGTATCAAAAGAGAAATTCTTGTACGCTAACTTACCTCAGTAGACATGGTATTTGCAACTTGCATGCTAAGAAAACTAATTGTAAGCGTTTGGTGAGAAGGTATGTGCCCTCTTCTTAAAGTTTCACACGTCTGTAGGGTGTGATTTGAGCAGCAAACTGCCATTTCCAGAAGCAGAATTCCAATGACAAATGACTTCTTACATAAACAAGGCAGAAAGGGCAAAATTTCATGGACGCTCAAAGGTTCAATGAGCTGTACCTTGTTCATGGTGTTTGTCGTGCAGGGTCAAGTCTTCACACAGTGATTCCGTTGAACTGTGTCTAAGCAGTGCCGCGTTTATTTCAGGCGTCCCTCGTTTATTCAGACCTTCTTACCTACTCCAAACAAAGACGTGCTCACCTGCACCCATGCATTGCATTCTCACGTATTTCCTATGCTGTAGAAAGGCAAACATTAATTATTCACAGCACAGGATTTTACAGCAAAACTTTTTCCTGATAAAAGATTGCAAATTTCTGGGTGGGCACGCAGATGGAACAGAGCATTCTCTGTCTCCTGCGCTTCATGTGCATGTGGGTCACACGGCTGTCACCCTTGTTTTGCTTCGGTGTGTGAAGTGATTCATCAGTTCCCTCTCACATATTCCTAGTCCCAGGAGAAGGTAGCCAATCTGTGGGTCTTACTTTATAGAAGCATGACAAAACATCAGACGCATAAGTTCAAGTACTGAAAGCAAACCGTGTGTGTGTAAGAACGACTCTGAATATGATTTGATATCAATTTCCTAAACAAGATATCAAAAAATACAAATAAAATCAAGACATCCACAAAGGGTTTATTTGCTTGTTTTATCTTCTCTAACTCTTCTGATGCTTGAAATCATTACATTTAGCTAAAACATTCTCCCCTACAACTAAACCTATGGAATCTCTAGAGGATTTCATGAAAGTTTATGCCAATACTCAACAGACTTCACTTTGCTCTGAGCATGGACTAAGCACACATTTGAGAAATACAATGTCATTAGACATGATAAATTAAAAACCTGAGGAATTACAGGTGGTGAACAGTCCCTCAAGACCTGGAGTTGAGCCATCAGTGTTGTGTTTTGAATTAGAATCTATTGTGAGAAAACAGAATTTCTCAAAAGCCTATACAGCTTAGTAGAGTCAGTATTTGTTGCTATTAAGTCCTAACAGGGGTAACTCATCTTCGCCTTTGTTGAAAGTGGTACCACCATACAATGCAGCAATTGTATGATTGTATTACATGGTAGACCATGAGCCACCAGATACTCAAATAATATCACTGGGAATTGGCTTCAGAAGAAAACGTAAAGATTGGTTTCCGTCCACCTTCCCATCATTCTCAGGGTGCTGCGACTTGAATCGGCTCTTTGAGAATTTAGACCTTCACCTTCACATTAACATGCCCTCCTGTCCGGTGTTCAAGTTGAATGTTTTTTTCATAAACAGCATGTGACAGAATTTGATTTTCCAGAAGCAGCCGCCCCACTCCGCACTGTTCGCCTCGCTGTGGCCTGATCCCTCACTCCAGGGATGACCCGAGCCAGAGGGCGGGCAGCTGGACGCAGGCTGTCCACACCACTGCTGGCTGTCATTTCCCAGTTACAGGGAGATGTCTTGCACAGTTCGATCTGACCCACGTTTCTACAGACCATACACAGTATGAGACCCATACACAGGGGCCTCAGGTCCTTGAAGCTCCTCAGTCCTCCAGCAGCAGGGCCAAGGCGGCAGAGGGAGAGAGAAGCTCCCATCTGAGCACTGTCCCCGAGGTCGCTCCCTAATGTCATCTTGGAATCCCTTCCCACCCCCCAAAAAACGATAGGGGTGGAATAAATAGGTTAAAGACTTTTTCCTGGTATGAAACAAATGCCTGAAATATATTTAGGTTCAGACTGACTTAAAAAATTACGAGGCACAGGACGCAAAGTGATAGCCTGCATACAGCAAAGCTGGAAATAGCACGCTTCTCGATCTCTGTGTTTCAGGAGGTCT
>RJWH01004928.1:0-39693 GCA_004363575.1 Solenodon paradoxus | reverse complement strand
TTTCCTTAGAAAATAAAATTAAGACCCTTTGTCAAACTATGTTCACTTATGTCATCTCCAGTCCTCATACTGACATCTTACAAGCCACTGATCAATCGCCACATGCTGGTTTCTTTTCTCTAAGAATTGGGTTGGAACTAGTTCCCCATTGATGACTAAGTGTGATAAAAGCCTATTGTCTACCAGGAAGAGTCCCTCGGGCTGTCTTTCCACAGGGTACCTGCCCCCCAAAGTCGTCCTTTGGATGAAACATCTACCATCTACGCACTGTGGAAATGCACGTGGGAGTGGCCTCCATCTGGCTCCTGCCCATGTGCTGGGTGTCTCCTGAAGATGACCAGGAAGGGATCTCTTTGCCCTGAGACCTGGCTTTGACTTTTGCACATTTTGAGCTTGGGGAGGCGAGGGAGGGAAAAGAGCAAGCCAGACATCAAACCCATTTATTCTGAATCTTAAATTATGACTTTGTATCATCAATATTTGGGTTACATTGTTACACAAAGGACAAATCAACATCTGTTTGAGGTCTCTTCTTTGATTGCTTTGGGATTAATGACATTTCCTTGGCCAACGACCCTGCACCCATCAGCTCTCAGCTCTTGTCTCACAATGTGGTTCCCGGCGCCGGAACAGGTAGGATATGTGAGGCTCTCCCAGGGTGCGCCCTCCACCTCTTCTAATGGTGGGGGCTTCCTGCCAGGTGCTCGGTGGGTAGTGGATCCCGAGAGGACCCCAAGGAGAGGTGCTGGTCCCCGGCTGTGCGGCGACTGCTTTCGCGCACTCTGATGTGGATGCGATCATCGCCTTCAGGCCGCCGGGATGGTGCCCAGCATTTCCAAGAAATCACGTGCCCAGAGACTTAGCCAGGACAGCTTCCTCACGTGAGCGGGCCAGGCCACCCAGGAACATCAGCTCCTTTCAGTATTCCAGATCGTAAATTAAAATCGAAAGCAAAAACCAAAATCCAGAATCAACGTTTTCTGTTCTAAAGGCGCCTCTGCGGGAATCACTTTGAAAGAGCCAGGGGCAGGGTCCAAGCATCATCGTTCCTTTGCTGCATCAGTACCTTTTGTTTGGTTTGGTCTCATCCGAAACAAAATATACAGGTATGCCTTTGTTTGGTTTGGTTTCATCCAAGAAGTCAATATCCGCTTTTTTCTCCCCCGGCTCTGGCTCCGGCAGGAAAAAGGGACGTAGGGGTGGGGAGAGAGGGCTGAGTGTGCAGTGAAAAAAGTAAAGCTTTTTAAGAAAAACAAACAAACCAACAGGCAAAGGATACAAAACAAAGTCACAGTCCAATCGTGCAAAATCTGCTTCTCTGGATAAAGCACTTTTCTTGACAGTCCCAATGTCCCCTCCCCTCCCGAGGCCTCCCGTCCCCTGGGGGACACAGAAAGCACCGGAAGCCACTCTTGCTTAAGGCTGTACAGACACACAACACATGTCAAAGGCCGTCTGGTGGCCACAGCAGGACTCTTGCTCTGAGAGCTGACGGTGCCACGTGCAGTCCATCCTGGGGTCACTCCTCGCAGGGACAACAAGACAACGGACAAACAAAAGAAGTCAGTGGTCCCCACAATACACTCCAAGAGCGACTTTACAGTCACAGGAACACGCGGCCCAGATGGATCATTTCCTCCCTCCTGAAGACCTTGCCGTCTAAAACTAAGCCGAGGCCAGGTTCCCGAGGCATTGTCAATATTCAAAGAAAACACTGGAGTGTCAGAAGGAAACCGCTCTTCTACTGCCACAGCCTGGAGACTGGAGACCAGGTGTCCTCGTCTGGCAAGTTCCCAGCGGTCGGGAGGGTGGACAGCTGGTCCAGATCACACCATCGTCCCCACCAGTCAGGGCGCTGCGTTTATAGAGGAAACACCAAGAAGCCCGAGAACGTGGAGTATTTCCAGCCTCCCATGAGGTTGCCTCGCTCCAGTTTCAGGTGCACCTTATCCTCTCGTTCCATGAGCAGCAGGACGCCATTGCTGGCAGCTTCCCTGGTGACGTCCTGGTCTCCGGCAAACGCTGAGATCACCGGGTAGCCGTTCTGCATTAAGCTGACCTGAAACAGAGGGCAGCCTCAGGAGAGCGCGAGGAGGACCCCACGTGCACACACTGCATCTCCCGGCCTCCCAGCAGCCCCACCCTTTCCCGGGGAGCTCGCACAGGGGCCTGAGCCAGAGTCTCAGCGGGCTGGGAGCCCCAGGCCCAGCTCAGTTGTCACCCCTGGGCTCCCCCAGCCTCACAGCGGCTGTCAAAGCAACTTGGGCCTGACCCAGAGTTGACGGGTGTGGACAGCTTTCAGATGACCCACCTGGATGGTCTGTCTGTTGTACACTTTGACCACGTGGAAGCTGAAGCTATAAATTCCTTTTCTCGGGGCTACAAATATACTGGAGGCCAGATCGAAATGGCTGCCGATATTTACTAACACCTGGAAGAGAAGAGGGATAAGGCACAAAGAGGAGCGGGGGTCCTGGCCCCTCCAGGGCACATTTCAGCAGACACATTGATTCCTTCTGGTAGCTGCTGAGAGGAGGGTGGGCGGCCCCAGGCCCCAGGCCCCAGGCCCCAGGCCCCAGGAAGCAGGCGATGCTGGCATCCCACAGCAGGAAACCATTTCAAAGGTATTCTAATGGATGGTCATTAGTAAAGATTTTCTAAGTATATCTTATTAATGCACTGAAAAAATGGATGCAAATGTATGTGCAGGGGCAGGCAGGGAAAATGCATGGAAGACAATAAGGTCACTCAATCAGGGCACTAAAACAAATGCGTGTAGTCAGAGCAGATGGTCTGTGGGGTTGTGGAGACTTTGATCGGAAGCTCGGATAGGACCAGCAACTGAAGCCCAGTCAGCACAGTGGACAGAGTGGCCAATGGCTGAGCTGCCTTCTCGATCAGCCCGCCCTCATTTCTCTGCTACAGCAGGGAATAGATTGCATGAGGCTTTATCTCCAGGGTTCCCAGATCCTGGCATGCTCCCTGGCAGCACACAGTAGGTACTCAATAATGGCTGCTGAGGGGAAGCCCAGGGAACATGATCTGGGGCCCTGTCTGCTCCCACCACTTCCCTCCCAGCAAGGTGCCTTCGCTCCCTTCACAGGGGAGTTAGGGCATCATGCAAACAGCCTGAATTCAGAGAGGAGAGGCCAAACCCCAGCCTGGACACCCTTAGCTCAGCTGATGGACAGGCCACAGGATGCAGAAGTAATGACAAATTAGCCAGGAGTTGGAACACCACATGACCCTGCAGGCAGTTTTTTTGCAAACAAAAGGGGCTCTGAGCACCGCAGTGTCGCAGGCAGAAGGTGAAGAATGGACCGTGCCCCATCGGACCCGATGCCTTCCAGATGTTCAGAACCAAATCTGGACACTCTAACTTACTCACACACAAAGATACAAGTCAATGAAGAAAATAAAAATCCTCTTTCTCAGCTTTGAAAATAACCAGCAACTACTACACCCTGATTAGAGATGCTGTCATCTATCGGAAAATAAACTTCAACTGAATACCTTCTGCTGTGTATTCTTTACACAGGCATTTTATAGGAGCCATGTGCAGTTCTCAAGATGATGGGAAATGTGGCCACTGACACCGGGAAGAAGTCGCAGGGCTTCTCCAGCAGAGCACAGCTGCATGCCAGCCCCCACCGCAGGGCTCACACAGGCGCACTTGCTGACAGCACAGCTGCGAGACTCTTGTCCTCCTCCAGCGCCGTGCTCAGTCTGCCTCAAAAGCACCCCTCAGTTTGAAGGATCCACTAGCCTAGCTTGGAACCCCTTCCAACTCAACTACCTCCCCCTTCTCCCCTCAAATTCAAATTCAGACACTGATCACTCAGGACACCGCTTTAGATGGAAGCACCCCAGACCGTCCTCAACAAGCTGGTCTCAGCGACTCCCTACCTGGAAAACGAGGGACACATCACCTCACCTGTCCTGCCATGGTTTGCTCTTCTAGCAAACAGAGTCCCACTACAACATCTCCTGCTCTGCCACAGAATTTTTCCGACACCCCCAATGAAATGATGGGTGGAAACAGGCATGTTGGGAAATGACAGTGATAGAATTGTCACGTACCACAAAGAACTTATCCAAAAATATATAGTTTCCAAATACCTCTTTCATCTTGCCTCCTTTATTTGGATTTTTTAGATCTTGTAAGTAAAAACAGATTAAGAGCACCCCCCACAAAAAAAAATCTCCAAATACATAATCATTAACATGGATTAAAGTAAGTGACTACAATATCTAGGAAGGGACAAAGGAGTGTCTACACCTCCTTACTTAGGTATAAGAGCTGGTTAGCAGAGAAGGGAGGTCAGTTACTGTGTACAGTACACCAGATGGATTCTCCATTTTGTGGGATGCATTGTAGAACAGGAAAAGACAGATGAGCTAAAGTTTGGGAAACATGCTAATGTTTTCCATTTGGCTCTGAAAAACAACAGAAGCCAAAGCAGGAGGACACAAGGGAAAGGCCTCAACTTTGGAAAGGGTGGGAGAAGTGAAATGACTTAGCTCTTCGGGTTTTGGTTTTTATTTATATGGCCACACCCTCCATTTATACAGTGCAGAGCGCATCCCTATAATGCACTGCATGTGTCTCTATGGACACTGCATGCATGGACCTACATTACTTTGTTTTGTGTTTAAGTGACCTTGCTTGCCACCCACCAGGCCCCACAACACACACTCTCTTCTCACGTTTTTTTTTTTTTTTTGAAGACAAACATCTTCTACGTAGTCCCTTCAAAATAAGTAATGGATACATCTTTATGAGCGCTGGCTGAGACCCTTGGAGAAGCCACCTCTGGAGCTTGGAGGCGTTTTAAAAGGGGTCCCTCGGACGGCCAGCTGGGTGACTAGCCCATCCGCAGGTGACAGCACCCAGCCAGCAGAAAGTAAAACAATTTCCTCGGGGCTAATATATTTCTGATCTCTTAGCTGTCCCGCACTCCCCTCCAGTGCCAGCTGAGCTGAGTTATAAAAAGGCTGCAGAGCCAGCAAGGGGACGGGGAGGAGGGCGCCCCGGCCGCCGGCGAGGAAGGAAGCGCCGGGCAGAGCGGGCAGCCTAGCCCGCGCCGGGCGCGCCCTCTCCACCCGCGGGCGAGGCGGCAGGCGGCCGGCTGACCTGGTCAAAGTAGATGGTCATGGTGCGGTTGCTCATCTCCGACGGCTCGTGGTTGGTGCTCCGCGTGGCTGAGAAGGCCACCTTGGCGCTGCCGGAGCGCACGGAGATGCCCAGGGAGGAGGTGACGGCGCCGTCGGCCGACGGGCTGGAGTCGCACACCACCAGGCACTTGCCCTCCAGTACGATGGGCTCCGTGTCGTTCTGCGCCCGCACCGGGCAGCCGGCGGGCAGCAGCAGCAGCAGCAGGGCCAGCGCCGCCCCCAGGCCGGAGCCGCCGCCGACAGGCCGGCGCAGCGCCCCCCGACGCCCGGGCATGGTCAGCAGCGGCCCGCGCGGGCCCCGGCCCGGCGCCGGCATCCCGGGCGGAGGCCGCAGGGGCGCGCGGTGCGCGGGCGGGCGCGCAGGAGCGCGCGAGGCCGCGGGGAGCCGCCTCCGGCCTGGGTGCCCCGCTCCGATGGTCGCGGCCAGGGTCGTGCTCAGAAGAAAGTCGCCAGCCGACCTGTCAGGGCAGAGACCCGAACCCTGAGGCTAGGAGGCAGGCGGAGGGAAGGGCGCGCGCGGGTCCCACAGCGCCCGGCCCCTCGCCGCGGGCCTCCCCGGGGCCGGGCTCCGCTGCTCCCTCCGCGACCGCACGCCGGCGCCCGCCAAGCCCGGCGCCCGGGACCGCGCTCCCCGCAGGCCCCCGAGGGCGCGCCCGCCCGGCCGCCCGACGCCCCAGCGGGACGGCGTCCTGCGCTTCCTGTGCGCGAGGACCGGCGGGTGACCCCTAGAGCCGCCCTGGACACCGCCCGGCCGGTTCAGCCAAAGGCCCAGGAGCGCTCCAGACACAGGCGTGGAAAGGTCCACGAATGCTGACCGCTCCTGGAAAGCCACACCAAGAAACCCTTTTCCTCTCTCTTTTAGCCCGCACGTTTCATCCTGCAGCTGTCATAAAGCAGTCCACTTAGTGAAGATCATATACATTTTGCGCCCGAAATACCCATCCCCGGGAAGCTCCTTAGAGAGACTGTCGAGAGGGGGAGAGATGCCTAAAGCGAGCGCCCACTCGCAGCGTCCCCGCAGCAGGCCGGACAGGGCCCGCCACCCAGCCCGAGCGCGGCTGCGGCGCGGCCAGTGCTCCCAGACCCCGGGCGCCCTCTTGCCCCGCCAGAGGCAGCCGCCGGGGCTCCAGTCTAACTTAACGCTCCGCCGGCACTTTCACCCGGCGCCCGCTGTGCCCCGCAGCCAGACAGGTCCTCCGCTCGCCCGCTGGAGGAGCAGAGCAGCTCCCCCGCCGCCCGCGGCGCCCGGTACCCCAAGAGTCTGCGGAGAGAAGTTGCTGCTCCGGGGTGATCTCCGCCACGGTGCAGTGACCCCTCTCTGTCTGTCCCCCACCCTGCAGACTCGCGGGGGCCCCCGCGAAGTCCTCCATGCAGCCGACACGCGCACCTGCAGGGCAGGGCGCGGGCTCACCTGGCACCTCCATGGCGGGCGAGCCCCGCCGTCCGCGAAGTTGCGCCGCTGGGAGAGCCGAGCCGGAGCCGGAGCCGGAGCCGGAGCCGGAGCTGGCGGGAGGAGACAGCCAGCGCGACCCTTCTCGGCGCGCAGCCCCGCCCTGCCCTCTCCCGCGCCGGCCCCGCGCCGCGCCCTCTTCCCGCCGGCGCCGCGTCCGCTCGGGCACGCTCCCCGCCCCGCCTGCGCCGCCGCGGGCGCGCCGCGTCCGCAGCCCCCGAGGCCCTCGCCCTGCGCCCCGCGCTCCCCGCGGCCCCGGCGGCCGCCGCTCCTCCGCTCCGCCGCCCCGCGCAGCACAGCCGGGCGCGGCCCAGCCCCGAGCGCTCCGGCCCGCGCCCCGAGGTCTTCGCGCCCCGCCGCACCCCGCGCCGCCCGGGTCGCCTCTCACCCTAACACCCGGAGCGGAATCCTCCCGGATGCCTCTCCCCCAAACCAGGCACCCTCAGCAGGACCGGTCGTCTCTTCTCGACTCCGTTTCTTCTTCTCCAAATGCCCTGCAAGTCTTATTTCTTACTAGCGCGAGCACTGTCATAGTTGGGGACAGGGGTACACGGGTTTCCTAAAATAAAATAAATAAATAATGAAATAAATAATGGAGGAGGCGCCCGGAGGGAGAGGAAGGCTGGGACGGCAGCGGTTTCCAGGCTGTGGTGCCGGAGCCTCCAGTTTGGGACCTGTACCCGCGGCACCGCCGCCGGGGAGTAAGTTCTGCTCGTCTGCGCCTCGGGGCTCGCGCGCGCTGGGCTCTCGCGCTTATTTATGAAAATTCCAGCCCTAACGACCTGGGGAGACGCGCGGGGCCGCCGCCGAGCAGCGCAAGCACGGCCGCGGGGCGCCACCTACGGGCCTCCCGGCGCGGGCGCGGGCGCGGGCGAGCGGTCGGCAGGAGGGCGAGCGAGTGCAGACAGAAGTGAGCTCGGCTGATGGGCGTCTCTGACTCCCAAGCAGTGCAGACAGGCAACAAGCGCGGTCTTTCCGCGACCCTTCAATGCAGGCCCGTGAGAAAACGCAGTGGCACTCCTGGCTCTGCGGACCTTTATCTCCCGAACAACTGTGCAGTCATGTTCTCTGAGGTTTCTCTTCGCTGCAAAACGTGTCACAGACCAGCATGCTGGTTTCTCGAATCCACGCCTCCTTTCACCAGGCAATGTTTAAGCGTGCACTTTAGGGCCCGGCGTTTAAAGACATCCTTAAAAAAAAAAAAAAAACACTTAAACCTTTAACTTGCAGAATAATCATTGGCTGATACGTTGATCTAAAATAAGCCCTAAGTGGGCCAATGCCCTTCGCGAGAACAGAGTGAAAACATTTCTTTCTCCTCCAGAGTTCACATCTAACCCTCTAACCCTCTTGGGTTTGGCGATTTCGGCCCGTGTTCTTGCTCCCTCCAGTCATGTAAAGTGGGTCTGTTCAGGCAGGGGTTTCAGAGCCTGATTTCCCTTCAGCTCCCACGAGACTGTTCTCCCAACTGCCAACGTCTCCCCTCTAAACGCTGAAACTGATGCTCGCTTCCAGTCAGTCCAACCGGAATGGCAGGAAGACATGCGAGGTGCAAACGGAACTGCACATTATTACCTGAGACGAAATCGCTAGTATTTTTGTAAAACTGTGGTTAAACGAGCTTCCGAGACGCGTGTTTTCTAGCTTGCAAATAGTAGAGTATAAAATAAGCCCCCAAACTATTAACCTCTAAAGGCTATTTGATGAAAATGAAGTACTTGACTTCAGGATTTTATTTGATTGAAAATTAGGCAGATTTATTTTTCTAAAGAGGAAGGGAGGAAAGGAAGGGGTGAAAATGCACTTTATTTGTTCATTTTGGGTTGTTCTTCCGTGCCCTGGTTCACAAACTCAGGTCCCTAGACTTTAAGAGGTTCATGTCCCAGCCGGCTTAACGCCTAAGCCACCAGGGTACACCTATGTCAGCTTGGTTTTTTGTGGTTTTTTTTGTTGTTGTTTTTTGTTTTGTTTTGTATTTTTAACATTCTGGGAACTTCTACTACATCTTTCAAGGAAACTTTTAAAAGCCATCATATCTTGCTAACTTTTTTTTTTTTTTTTGCCATTTGTATGCAGTAAAATGGTTCAATTTTAGGTTAAGATAATTATTGTATTCCAGTGCTGAATGATGTTGATAATCTCATCAAAATCATAACATCTATCATTCCACCCTAGAGAATACTGATTTTTGCAAGCATAAATAGCAAAGAACACTAGAACTCTGTAAGAAATGAGGCACAGAATGATGATTAGACCAATTTGGGCAGGCTAATTAAATGGCAATGCTTCTCACACTCCTATAAATCTTTAAATAACAGCTCTATTAAAATGTGATTTTAATCATCTCAAATGTGCTATACACACTTCTTTTGACTGGTGGAAATGCAGCCCCACAGGAACCAGATTATCATCAACAACTTTGGGGAGAGTAAAATCAAACTTTTTTATGTGACAACATGCAAGTTTAAATCATGAAATTAAAAGAACCTTTTATAGAATGAATGGAATTAGAACAGTCAGCATTCATCGCTAATGAAAAAAAAAGTTAGGTTTCAATTTGGGCTTCAGATTATATTTAGAAGGAAGTTAGTAATCGTGAAATGTAGCAGACTGACTGAGAAATGGAACATTATTTATTCACTGATTTGTTGATTGTTCTACTTATTAGGAAACATTTAGGTCACGACAGAACGCCAGTCATAAACACGCTTATAGAAGTTTTCCGAATGTGATGAAGATTAAAAGCTGGACTCTTAACTTCTCCAGGTTTGCCAGAGATCACGACGTCTGCCACGCGAAGAGCATATTACTAGCAATCGTTGCTTTCACTGCTAGAAGAGTCTTAAATTCCATTCACAGCAACAGTGTCCACCATTTACCATGTGTGTTATGTCTCTGATGTCACACTATATTCTTGAGTTAGGGTATGACATGCTTTAATACCCAAGACCCCCAATTGTAGACAGATGGTGGGAGGGTCAGAGGGGGGCATACCCTCTTCCTTTCATTAGTCTTAAATGTTTATGTCTAATAGAGCACAGGCTGGTTTTCATCTGCAGAGAGCCCATCCCTGACCCACGTCTTCACTCTGCATGAGAGTCTTTTCCTGCTTCTTTAAACTAAGTCATATTTATGATTTTGTCTGAGGTGTGTGAGATATTCTTTCTGCTAGGCATTTCACACTCTTGGAGGTGAAAACTGTAAGCATACTTTAAAAAAACCAATAGGCAAGCCTTCCTAAACAAACAAAATTTCTGATTTAAACTTTATTGAGAAAGAATTGGCAAATATAATTGTGTAGGGTGCAGCTACGGTGTACAAGGTAATGATTGGAAATACACATAAATTCTA
The DNA here is from genome assembly GCA_004363575.1 of Solenodon paradoxus. Taxonomy (NCBI): domain Eukaryota; kingdom Metazoa; phylum Chordata; class Mammalia; order Eulipotyphla; family Solenodontidae; genus Solenodon; species Solenodon paradoxus. The sequence goes on along the minus strand of RJWH01004928.1, from coordinate 29,717 downwards.
GAATGATTACCAAGATCATGATAATTAACACACCCATTACCTGTAGTTAACACAGCTGACTCTTTCATGGTGAGACTGCTTAATATCTACTGTCAGTTAAGTTCAAGTATACAAAACCATATACTATTAATTGTGGTCATCAGGCTCCGCATTACGTGCTGAGAACTTCTTAGGATGGAAAATGTGCGCCCATTCATCTACAGCACCCATTTTTTTCTTCTTCCCACTTTGGCCACCACCATTCCATTCTCTGTTCCTACGGAACTGGTTTTATTTTACAGTCCTCATAGAAGTGATATCATGCATATTTGTCTTTTCTCTGACTTGCTTAATTCACTTAGCAAAATTCTTTCCAGGTTCATCCATGTTCATCCATGGCAGGATTTCCTAGTGTTTATGACGGTGTAATATTCCATGTGTCTGTTCACCACAGTTTCTTTATCCATTCATCCACAGGAAAACAGTTGTGTTTTTTGTCTTTGCTAGAGTTAATAATGCTGCAGTCACCTCGGAAAGAGCTATTCTTGGTGATGCTAATTTCAGCTCCAGATGAATACCCATGAGAGGTGCATGGATCACGTGGCTCCAGTTTCATGTTAGCAAAAAATCATTTTCCAAAATTATTCATTAACGTATTTCCAGTGTGATAGAATGCTATTCTACAGGGTTATAAAGATGTCAAAAGTAATTCTAAGTGTTGCACACTCTACATGATAAATAATTTAAATACTATGTTTATATTCCTCAGTGAAATAAAACATACAAAGTGCCTAGTAGTTGAAAGATATAGGCAACAATGAAAAAGCCTGAGCGATGATCATTGTATGGGCACTTTAAAGGAATATCAGCATACATAAAATATGCTGAGTGAGGTAAGTCAGAAGGAGAAAGACACATATTATTTCCCGCATAGGTGATCTATAGAGAAACCAAACAAAGGAACCAAAGCAAACAAAAATAGATTTTTAATCTCTAAGACCAAATTCATGGTGACCAGACAGAAGGGGGAAGAAGGTGGGCAAATCAAGTAAAAGAATCAATGGTGTGGTGAAGGATAGGTGGAGATTAGCTACAGATGCTGATTAGCAAGGATGTTCACCTAAAGCTTACAGAATGTTAGGGTGCAATGTTCCCTTAGCAAAATTTAAAAAATATAGAAATATCTTGAAAAATTGGAACTCGTTCTAATTCAGTTCAGCAGAAAGTCCAAGAAAGGTTTGTCTTTAGATGCAACTGGCTTGTCACTGTTGCCTGAAATGACTGAATCATCATCATAATCTGGTCCTATAAGCTGGACACTTCATTACCTCTGTGAAAAAGTCCAGATTAGCTAAATTCGTGTCTGCTAAGACTTTATGTTATGTAGTCACATGGCATTAAATCAATGATCTCCGCCTTTCAAAGAGCATATTAAGCTATTATTTTTTCTGACGTATATTTTAACATTTTATTTTTTAAACTTGCTCTTAACAAAATGATACAATATAGAACAAACTTTAATCGCCACGTGATATTACTGCTTCAGCATTGTCAAATGAACACATTTCATTGTAAAAGGATATTTTTCTTTCAAGCTTTAAATTCTGAGTCTATTTGCGGTTAAATATTAGGGTTTATGAAACTTTTTGAGTGTATTGAAAACATACAAAGCAATCTATTTGCTTGTAATTCCAATGTCCCAGGCTATTTCATTCAGAATAAGGAATATTTTTAAATTGGTATATGACTTAAATTCTTAACTCAGTAGACTTCTAATATTTGAAATACAGTTCAGCCACAGACAGAGGACCTATTGGTTGGGAAAGAAACAATTTTTCTTTATTCTTTTCTTGTTGTCATAAATAATCCTAATATTTAATTTCTTCTTTGTTATGGTAGGAGACATGTCTATTGCTTTCTGAAATTGGTTGGGTCAGTTGCCTAAAGCTAGTCATTTTAATTCTATTGAACAAGAGTTTTATAAGCAAGGACTCCATTTGTCTACTCTTGTTTCTCAATGAAAGATGTGTAATATTGTTTGGCAAACTCTTGCCAAGAAAAAAGTCACTCCCTAAGTTAATAAAGTCACTAATATGTAACTAAAGACTTGCTGAATCTTCTCTTACACACTCTTCCTTGTAGTGTATTTGTGGGACTTTCTTTCTCAAATGACCTCCCTGTAACTTTTCCAGACTCTTTGTATCCAAAACATTTAACTGGATGTACTTTACATACATCATTTTTTTTTTTTTTTACCTAGAAGCTAATTTAAAAACAAGAACGTTCATGATTAAGAAAAGAACAAAACCAGTGATCGGTGATTCTGGTACTTTGAGAAATTCTTTATAATGCCAGAAATCAATGTATATTTCCCTCCCACACGTCCCCGGGGAGGACAGATGATAAAGAGCATTGTGTTTGCCTCTCTTCGACAATGCTGTAAGTCCAAGCATTTTGGAGCTAAATGCAAACACTTTGAAGATACTAGGCATGTAACCATTTTTACTTTCTGAAATGTTTTATTTTCAAAAAGTCATTTAACTTGGGACTGTTGTCCCATGCGTCCTTACCAGGTAACAAACAAACCTTCATCTTCCAGGGCGACACATCACAGCACATGGTGCCATTAAAGGAAGGAGTAGTTGGAAACCTAGGAAAGGACCCTCTGGTAGGGCCTGTGTGAAGGAGCTGCTGTAAGACTGGAATGTGGGACAGTCCCTGGAATTGGTGAGCAGAGTCAGCAGAGACCATGTTGGACTCGGTGTCGCTGTCTCCTCACTGAGTCCGGCTAAGCGACACCCATCACCTCCCCAGCCTGGGAATCACAAGCGTTCTTACCACGTTACCCAGCAAACTGGATGAGATGGGAATTTCGTTGTCCCACGCAGAAGATGTGTAACGCAAACATTGCCTAGGCTTGAGTGCAAGCTTCCTGTTTTTCAGAAGCTATTTGGAAGGGCTAGTGAGTATTTCACGCTTGACATTAGCTGTTGATCTGGAAACCGCTCTCTGGAAACTCAGCATCCTGCTGGACCATTCACGAAGCATTCATAGGACTGCCGTGGTCTGCTTCTTGCTACTTGAAGGCTAATGTTTTACAGCTGCGTCTTCCCCAGACTAAGACAGACGGTTATCCCTGAGGAGACGTTCTTCTGATAGATTCACTATAAAAGCCATTTAACGCTGATCAGAAGTTTATAAGAGAAATATGATTATCCTCTGCCCCGGGGTCAGAGGCAGGAGCATGGTACATAAGAAATGCTTCTCTACCTGAATGTGAGCCACGTGCCGTCACCATGAGAGCCAGCAGCCAGCCATGAACCGCTGGCTTCTGATCAGCATGACAGGAGGGGCCCAGGCTGGCTCTGGTCTCCCCATTTCCCACACGCTCTGATTACGGTGCTATTACCAGCTGCAGGCAGTAAAGCTCACAAAAGGGAATCCTGTATCTCCATGAGTCCCAAACTGCAGTGCTGCCTGAGTCACCTAGAAGCCACGTTCTAAAAGTGGGTCCCGTGTAAGTCACGCTGGGGTGGGAGCCGGAGCGCCCCACTTCCCCTGGGTTGAAACTCGCAGGCTTGATCAGCTTGTGGCCCAATCTACGCTGTTGGCCTCCAGGCTACACTGAGTCACCAAGATCAGTTTCCCTATTTTTATAAGGATCATTCAACACTTTAACCTATTAAAGGCTTGCCTTGAAGGCATTTATGAGAAGAATATGCTTAAGTCAAGTTAAACTCACATCAGAAGATTCCCTGGTGATCATGCAAGAAACAAGGACGCCGATATCCCCGAGTATGATTGATTACACAGCTGTTCTCTTTCATGATCAACCACTGAAATACTTTCTCTGGTTTTGTGTTCATAGTTTATCCACATTACTTTGCAAAAACTCAAGTTGGTATTGAAATTGTACACAAAATGTTGTGTTTGCTTTTCTAAAAGCTCGATTTCCGAAGCTAATTGCAAAATAAAATAAAGATAAGTAAGAAAACAGAAGAGACAGTTTTCCGAATGCATTTTTAATTGACACCAACAACAACTACCATGGTCTCTAAGATGGTTCTATCAGGAGTGAGTCGTGAAAGGAGTTCAGTTCATTTCCTATCTGAGGCCAACACCCATGTAGGATTGAAAGTGTCCTGCTGTGTTTTGTGATGCTCATGGTCACTGTCCCCTCAAACCAAAGGGTGTTCTGACTCCTAGCAACTCAGGTAGTGAGAAAAGTGAGATGAATATTTCGAGCTGAAAATCTGCACCGTATACGCAAGCAAATAGTCTTCATTTGGCAGTATCACAATGCTATTCCCCTTTATGTGAAACGTGAGCTTTGTTTACTTGCTTCCCGAATGTTCTTCAGCTAAAAATTAACTGGAAAATAAACAAAATGTGGAACAAAACTCATCACTTGGCAGGTTGATGCGATTTATGTTTGATAAATCATTGTTTTGATTTCTCAGGATGATATTCAAAACAGGATATGGATTTCCCTTCAGGATCCTCCTCATTTCCAATAAACATAAACATTTGTTAGATTTCTAATGTATCTGAGGCGCAGAATAGATTGCGTCAATATTTCTCTGGAGAAAACTGTAAGCACATAACAGGTAAGGAAGATAATTAATCAGTGAAAATGCAAAACAAAATCTAAAAAACAAAACAAAACAAAAAGTCCTGGAAGTGCCGACTTGAGAATTCATAAGTTAAATTTGAGAGCTGAGGAGTTGAGGGGGCTCACAGTGACGGGAGACTTGGGTAAAAGGACCAGCACTTTCATGAACGACGGGACACTCCTATCACATTTTCTAGATGCCAAATCTTAAGCAACTAGAAATATTTTTACCTAGCTTTCTAAAATACTAAAATCGTTTACTCTAACAAATAGTATCACATGATTGGCCTTATTTGACAGAAAGATCTTTTGTTCTTTAAATTTGCAAATGTTCTCTGTGCCTTTAGGAAACTTTCAGTGACTATCAATAATTTGATTATACTTTGGGTTAATTCATAATGTTATTTGAGATGTTCTGCACAGAACAGTTTTAAAAAAATTATTCTAATACTAATTACTGTGTGATTTAATTCTATGCACTGAAAATGTCCCTAAAATGAAATATGACTCTATCATATCTTGTTTATGTCTCTGCTCCGGTACTTCTGGAGACGCCTGCATGAGCACACTCAGAGATGTGTCTTGCCCACCCACAGACCGTAATTTCTTTGCAAACAGGCACTATGACATCTTTGTCTTGTTATTTTTTAACACACTTGACATATACCATTGCCTTTTGAGAGTTTACCTGTATTGCACATTGATAAAATGATTCTGTTGCTCCTTATTTTCTTAAACTTTCTTGAAAGCACATTGTATTATAACATCACGAAGGGCCAAGGTGTGCTTGACTGGAATCAACTTCTATGGATACTGGAGTGAGTTCACCGCCAATAGGCCATTTCTAAGCTTCCCCATGTAATTGACCTCTTTCGTCCAATTTTCCAACCTCTCTCCCCTTTCCCTCTGTTAACCGCTAATTTTGTCTTACAGACTTCAAGTCTATTTTTGTTTGATTTGGTTCATTTGTTTGTTTGGGTTCTCTACATATCCATATGAGCGAAATAACGTTCTTCTTTCTCCTTCTGACTTATCTTACTACACATAATGCCTTCTAGGTCCATCCTTGTTGGTGCAGATAGCAAGATTCCGTCTTTTTTATGGCTGTGTAGCATGTCATCATGCAGCTAGACCACATCTTCATCACTCATCTGACAATGGGAACTCAGCTCCGGACCCCTGAAAATAGTGTTTCAGTAAACACAGGGGTGAAGATAGCTCTTCTGATGAGTACTTGTGTGTTTTCCAGGTAAATACCCAAAAGAGAGATAAGGGATCATAGGGAGCTTCTATTTTTAATTTTTTGAGGAATTGCTCATTAAATTTTAGTTGATTCCCCTCTATTGCAACCTCGGATGATTCTACCATGGATCTTCATGCTGTGTTTCAGGAAATCCTAAAGGCCAAATGTTTTAAATAAGTAAAAAGAAGTTAAGATATAAACTTTTGATTAACCCACTGAGAAAAATCAGATGGATGAGATTTTTATTTTGTCAATTTTGGGGGGCGGGGCGTGGTTACAGAAGCTTTGGATTTCTGTAGCTGGCTCACGAGACCCCAGTGTGTCCCCAGAAGCTTGGCACCTGTCTTAATACTGAGTGTCCAGCAGTTAACTTTTGTATTCTGGAGAGGACTTACTCTTGCCTGATACAGAACTGAATAAAAGACAGCAGTCGGGCAGCCTGAAACTTTCACAACACCTTTTGAACCCATTTCAACTCTGCCTTTACTTGCGCCCTTCAAGCGCCCAAGGTCACCAAACTCTGTACATCCTCCTGGGGCAGGGCTGATGGTTGGGTCTCTATCCGGGGACACAGCGGGTGGCACAGGCTTCAGAGACACCAGAAAAAAAGTCTTGACCCAGTATCAGTGCAGCAATGTTGAGATTTTTTGCATCATGACCACCGCGGTGCGTGTAAAGCTTGTTACTCATATGGGTGGCTGCTCCCTCGCGGGCTCTTCATTGTATTAAAGAAATGAACTGTCCCAACCTCTTGACTCACCTTAGACAACATGGAAAGTCAGCAGAAGCCTCAGGCCTGGAGTGTCACTCCCTGTGACTTGTGCAGCTGTGTGGCCTTCCTATAAAAAGTCAACTGCTGCCTTCTCTGGGTTTCATTTTTGTAATAAGCTTCTAATCTAGTTCCTGTGGTCTCTCTGCTCTTTGTTTCTCTTTTCTCTATCCTGCTTCGCCAGTACTTTCTGAATCTCACTGCTTATGAACATGTACTTCAGAGAAAGGGAATTTGCTTAATACCAGAAAGATCTCACTTAGCCCATCACACAAACAGCCAATCGTTCACATTTATTTACGTGTATAGAATCAAACTCATAGCTTAAACCACCTTTCTAGAATGTTGAGAGTGAAAAAATGAAAGTAAAACTCACCAAATGCAGGAGGGACGGTCACACTTTGGTCCCTGAATGGCACACACTCCAGTTTTGGAGAAAGAATGCATCATTTCCAGCCATTAAGGCAACTAGCAACAGGGTCTAAAATGTGCTAAGAGAAACATAGGATCTGTTGTGAATGAGCTAAGTCTTCATCTTTGAAAGAGGAAGTCAACCGCCATTGAATAAAGAAGATAAATTGAAGGGTAGACACAAAATCACACCATTTAGGTTTTGGATAATGAATTAAGGGGAAAGAACAAGAAATTGTGAAGAAGATGACTCTCTAGGCATTAGGAAGGTGTGGACAAGAAGCTATCATTAATATTTTTACATTCTGTTTTCATCTGCAATTTTTAATTTGCTGCTATGTGACTGTATCCCTGTGAAAATTTCTTTTATGAAAAGACACAAGGTACGTTTTCTTTTATTTGCCACCATATGCTCCACAGTCACCTTTCAGAATATAGAAGCCCCGTCTTTGAAGGTGGCCCAGCCATGCAGCCTGGCGTGCAGGAGAGCCTACCGCAGGGGTCTGTGTGCCCGCACCCCGTGCTGTGCTCACACCGACGGGCTCACCTGTTGTCACATTTCCCAGAATGTGTGCCCTCAAGGGATGAAGAACATCAGAACTGAGTGCACATGACGGTGAGACGTGACTGAGTCTAGTGACTGTCTCTGCAGGCCTGGAAGGCAGCTTCGATCTGCAACAGAGAGGAGAAAGTGTGCCCCATGCGCTTCTCTCCCTGGGGCCCACATTCTCACAGAGAGGAGACTGAGGTGGATGTCGAGGCCATCACGTCCACGGGGCTCTGGGAAATACAGCAACGTGGAAAGCGCTGTTGATGGAGTAAGGCCATGCCTCTTCGGGGAATTTCAAAACTGAAATCAGCAAATATGTTGCCACAAACTTCTCTCTATAGGCATAAAAAGCCAATAAGAAATACATCTCAGAAAAGAGAATACAGTGCATCAACACATAAGGCATATTAAACGATCTTTCAATTTGCATAAGTGTGTGTGTGTGTGTGTGTGTGTGTGTGTGTGTGTGTGTGTAAGGAAGATTCATACAGTAAAGTGTCATTTTAATAAATGGATAGAAAATATGTTTTATTCTCTAAAGCTCAGGCAAATCTTTATGTTGGATAATGTCAGTAACAGCAGCTGATTTAGCACTTGTCAGACGTACAGTCCGCTGAGGTAGCTTTGCTGCAAGGAAACCACCTAATCCCAACAATCGCAGAGCTCAGTTGTTGTCTGTAATCCAGGCTTAGAAAACTGACCAAAACCCTAAATTGACACACGCAAAAAAGTCACATTATTAATTCTGATTAATGTTCTAAACTCTTAATAAAAGGCCTGAATTGGGAGAAATGTGAAACATTTGGCTAAAACAAGATTTGAAGACAACTGTCAGATTCATTTTAAGCTAAAGCCTCTCCCTCATCACCATGGCTCAGTGTGAATTGATTACATTACAGGAGAAGTTCACGTTTCTGTAATGAAATATTATAACATCTTTCGATTCTCAATCCTGCAGGGGCGGAATTAATAACTAATCACATAATCTCTTCTGTAATGCATTCCGCATAATCCTTAGAGTATAACTAATAAAGAAAGTGAAAATCATAAGACTATTAATATTTGTTGTTTTCATTACCCTCTTTTTATTTTGGTTTGGCCCTGAGGAAAGCAGTCAATTTGAAACATCTTATAAAATGTGAAGTCTATTATACCTGATTTAGCTAGCGAATGTTCCAGAGAAAGTGACAAGAACATTTTGAAAAGAAAAATAAAGTCTTTTTTCCAGTCCTTTGAACTAATTTCCGAAACAAAAGAGTAAAGAATATCATTTTTTAAAACAATTTGAGAATGAAGATTTCTAAAATTTCTTTTAGCGGGTTATTATTCCCTCCCCCCACCCAAGTTTCAAGCAATAGAATTAAGTACTGAAGTTTAGAATTACTGCTGAAAAGTGGGACATATTATAATTGTTTGCATTAGCCTGAGTATATCAAATGAAAAGATGGGCATCAAAGGCTTTTGAACTTAAATAACTCAGCAGCTAAGCAAATTTAAAAGCCACCAAAGGGGAAGAAAAAAAGAATTCCATGACAAAAGAATTTCGGTGATAAAGTGTTAAATATGATCCCCAAATACTTGAAGGCAGAATGTTCAGAAAACCCCCGAATACAATTTCGTCTTGCAAAGTAGAAAAAGCTTCTGAAGTTTCCTGTCCCACTACTGAAATCCCTATTTGTTCCCCTCCTCCTCTGCATTGACTGACAAGAGAAGAAATAAAAGGTAAAAAGAGAAAAAAGCATCTGCTTTCCCTTCACGGCTGATGATTAGATTTCAGCGGGGAGCGCTGTACTCCGAAGGCGCGGAGCTGGAAGGCGGGCGTCACCCACCAGAACCGTCAGAGTGCGGCGCGGCCCCCTCGATTTGCGTGCCCCACCTTTACGCCTCTGGATTGCAATTTTCAGTTTAAAATTTCTTGCTGTGTCTGGGGGCAGGGGGTCTATTTGATGAAAATAAGAGAAAAATGATGAACATTTAAGTGTACATATGTGTGTGTGTTCACGTGTCAGGATAGAGGAGGGATACATATAATTCTGTTTTACAAAATCTGGAACCACATTTTGCTTTATATTTGATGATCTCATTCCGTTCAATTATTCACGGGCATCTTTAAAGCCATGTAAGTTCCGATGTGATATTAAACAACTTAGAAATCCCTCCCTCTACGAAGGAAATTAACAAAAGTAACTTCTTCACACCCTGCGCGAAGTAGTAACTGTAAGATTTAAGAGACTATCCGCAGGCGCTCAGCGCTGCTCTGGATGAGAGACGCTTATTTGCAGAACTGGGTGACTGGTCTCTCCAAGGTCAGAAGGGCAGGTTCCACTTTGGCGCCTCCTTGTGGTGGAACAGAGAAGTGATTGCAACCTGGCGCAGGTGGACGGAGCCTTTGGGATTATGCTCGTGAACCCCCCAGAGAAGAGCTATTTAGTCCCAACACAGCAACTCATAATGTTTGTAGTCTCACCTATATCCCCGGGCAAGAAGACAGGCAAGAGAAGCCCCAAATAACCACAGTGGGCCTGTAACTAGGTTTGGAGATGGTTGACCAAAGCAATCAAGTCTCCGCTGGCTGAAACGCTCCCGTTACCTAACTTAATCTTTACAAGTTGCTAATCAGTTTTGGGATTCTTGTACTGGTTGTGACGATGCAAACCATCAGGGAAAAAGAAAACATTTAGGGAGAATAATACATCAACTTGCAAATGCCAGAGCTTTCATTCTAAACCTGGCTTTCTTTTTTTTTTTTTGTTTTAATCAACTTTCTCCTTATACAAGTGGCTCTGAGCACAGACCTGCGAAATTCAGTCAGTAGCATCTGACTGTTATCTCCTAAAAGAAAAGACAGCTGTTCCTGCGAGATGTAAAGCCCTGTTTGCTATGAGTTTGGATGCTTTGAGGGCAAGGTAATCATCACACAGCCAATAGTCCTTTTCTGTCTTTTCTGTTGCATCTCACTAATCAGCCAGGGGCTGGTGAAAGACCTTGCTATTGAGGCTAACAGGAAATGAAGGTGTTCTTCAGATTCTGTTGAAAAAAGGGAAGAAAAGTCACAAGAAAACCAACTTAAAGAAAATTTCTCATAAGACACTGAATGCATCGGGATGCTCAGGAGCTGGAGATGCGGAACGATAATGAAGACTTGAGACTACAAGAGGGTCACGAAGGAAGCTTACCGCCAGCTGAGTGCTAGTTAAGGACATGAGATAAGAGAACCCAATTCTATACAAATGCTTGCTTTCAAACCACACTCATAACTACTCGAAATGACTGCATCCTTCTTATATTGACTTTTTGAGAGTTACTGAAGAAGGAAATTATATTATTTCCTTTTACCCAACATTCCAGGACCTTGAAATCTCTGACACAAGTTCTCTCTTACAATATATCCAATGTAGCCCATTGTTTGTTGGATAAATAAAAATATAGCAGACATTGTACATGCCACTTTATTTTGCCTTCATTTTAATTCGATGTCGAATATGACATTTTGCTCATAAAATAAGTTCAAGCTAAGTGGCAATGAGAGGAAAAACAAGGGCAAGAGGACACAGGAGGAAGAGGAAGGGTGACTGCTGTTGAAACGTGGACACATGCAAAGGAAGAGGAGGCTTGAGGAGGATGGACAGGCGCCTCCATGTATACATGTGGGGATGGGTCCAGGACCAACACTTGACACTCTGCAAGTCCAGTTTTCAGAGCTAAAGGGATGCTTTCCAGCAGCATGGGGAGCCCCTGGTGAAATAAACCTTCAATAAACATGCACTGCCCACCGACCTCATCTTACAAACATCATTTATTATTTCTTTGTGTGTCTAAGACAGCAGACCACGAATAGGAACCAAAAAAAAAAAGAAGTGTGTTCTTTTTCCAAAGAGGTGGAAGGGACCTTCTGTACTGAAGGCCTCCCCATTCCAGGCACGTGGGGAGCAGAATCTATCTACCTGTTGGCACACAGACGGGAAGAGGGTGGTGTTTTGGTCTCTTGTGTCTGCAGACTTCGGGAAGGACTGAGTGTTCCCGGAACGGGAGACCGCATCTGCTTTTGATCTGAATCAGATCTGTCATAGTCTGCAGGGCTGGGGACTCAATGTGTCCTTCTTCTTGACCCTGGTCTCGTGTTTTACTTCATTTCGTCTGTCTGGTTCCATCCTTCTCCGCGTGAACATTCCAGAGCCGAGACAATTCACTGCTCTCGTTGTCTAATGTCTGGTTCCGAGTGCCAGTGTCCTCAGTACAACAGGCTGGTGGCGCAGCTCTGGGCCCTCCTGCAGGGAAGCACCACAGAGCCCTTTGCTGGCTTGGGCTGAGCATTTTGAATAAACGACCAAATCCTAGGAGACCCTAGGAGGTGCTCTTTTGGGTTTGCTAGTCCACATGTTTATGTTTAGGTTTCATTTTTACATAAAGCCTAAACCACTCTTAAATGTCTCCAGAAAGAGGCCGCTGAGCAGAGCACAGAGGTCACTGCTGAAAGAAGGGGGCGCGAAGCTTGGTGGAGGCGGGTTGGGTGCAGGCCTGTGAAGGGACACAGAGCACGTACCTTTGGTCACCGTCACCAGCCTGTCGTCAAAGTGACACAGCACCACTTGACTTTTCTGAAGATAATGCAAAGCTGGGTGACACACAATCCAACGACATTATTTTGTTTAGACTTCAGAAGGGCACTTCAGAGGGCGGAGGAGATGAAAAGGCGGATGAAACGCAGTCTCCTGGGGCTGCAGAAATCACACAGCACATTGAAACCCGCTTCAAAGAAAGACACAAAGCTTCTTGACATTGTGGTCAGTCTAAGGCGCTCGCCTCGGTGGCTGGCATCTGTTAAAGTTTTATAAACCCATTGATCACACATCTATCACGTGGACCCTTGTCCCCTCGGGGGTAATGGGTTGGCTCTTTCTGCAGTGAACCCAGGAGCAAGCACATTGAACAGAGTGCAGGGGGGGCGCTCACACCTCTGATTGTTCTCTCCTCTGGGCTGCCCCGGGACCAGCACCAGCAGGGCTGTTGATCCTCACATGCAAAGCACTGTGTCCAGACCAGGGAACACCCACCCTGAGGATGGGTCCTCTGAGGTGGCAGGGTCCCTGCCACCTTCGGGGTGCCCCCAGCGGGGGGGAATGGTGCCCTGTGCAGTCGGAAAGGGACTCATCTGCTCTGCGAAGACTCGAGCAAAACATGTGCACTGTTCAGTCTAAAGAAAAACCTGCTACATGTCCTCTCAGCCCACAGAGCAGCCCCAAAGCATCAACCACGGCCAGTGTCCTAGTCGATCAGAGGAAAAGGCTGGAACAAGTTTTGTTTTAGATTACGATTTCCTTAGGAGAAAAGAGGCCGAGACGTGACCCAGGGACCCCACGCCGTCACCTGGACTCATTTAGATCTGGTCCCCTGACTGCCCTACAGCTTCAGAGCTGCATTGTGGGGGCCAAGCAACAGCTGCAGAGCTGAAAACAGATTCTTGCTCTCTCGTCCTTGTAGAAGAAGTTTGCTCACTCTCAGGAGACATGATGCATACATGACGATTTATACTGGTATGAGAGCTCAGACTAGAAAACCAGTTCCTGTATGTAACACTGTGATATGAGTCAATGGTGCTTAGATGAAAGACAATTATATACACACGTGCATAACAGTATACATAACGATAAATATATTGTAGTGTGTATTTCCATTCAGTTAACAAAAAAGTAAGCTTGAAGTCCCTCTTAGTAAACCCAAGGAAAAAAATGCAGCTATTTGGGATTAACTTTTATAAAGTTATAGGGAATATGAGAAATTAATTTTCAAGCTAAAAGGGGACAAAGAAAATGTGATGTACACGTATCAAAGCTTGTAACACAATTTTCTGATTACCGAACATGGATTTGTTTAGGTCTTCACAGCCAACAGAGCACCCAGAACTTCAGCATTTCAATGCAGCTGTAGTTTTCAGCGATCTCCCCACCACCCACCCCACTCCGGTCCAATTTAATACAGCACTTCTCTGACGATTTGGCACAAATTCGCTTTCTAACAGGAACTTAAGATTTTGCATCTATCAGTAGTGCATCCATTATTTATTAATATGCATCAGGAGTCATTTCGCATTTTGCACTTGGCAAGCTTCAGAAAGCTGCAGAAAACGATCAGACCCTCCATCACGTGCGTTACTTCTCAGCAGTCCATGACAGACAAGACCACTGAGAAGGGAGCCCGCTCTTCTGTTGGGTGGATCTAGAAAGTGTAACAAAAGGCTGCTCCATTCAGTTTCCCCTCTGTCCGGGCAGCAAACACTGTGTGTTACCATGAAGGCTTAAAAGTACAAAGACATCGATATCAACACGCTGGCGGTTTCCAGGAATTATTAGTACACACCAGTTAGGGGGAGATAAAAGGTGTCTCCAAATGCTAGCTGTGTGTTTGCGGACTTGGTGGGTGGTCTGCAGTGAGGTCAGTGCATTGTCAGGCCACGCCTTTGCTGTGATGGTCGATTTTACAAACACAAGTCACTCTGGGCCCTGCTCCTACAAATGCATTGTTTGTTAAAGAGGCTGGGGCTTTATTTACAATGGAGGGCAGCTCACTGAATCAAGCTATGCATCAGATAAATTGAGTGTTTTGTGTGTGATGAGGGAGGATTGACACAGTGAGAAGTGAAGTTAGGGGGACGGGGAGACACTGGAAAAGACGCAAAGCCAGAAATATATTTGAGAGATGCTTGCAAAAAAAGACAGAATTCATCCCAAGCTTGGAAATGTAATCCTAGAGATGGAAAAAATACACCAGGTGAATTTGGGTGGAATATTTTCTCTCCCAGGGATAAAGATAGAATGAAAATTTTCCATGTAATTCCAGTTTCTCAAGATTCATTAATTTCATTAAAGAGGCAGGAGCAACTTTGACTTAATACGACTAACATTGTAGGCACCTCTCTTTGACTAGCTTTGGTGCAAGAATTATGAATTTTTATCACACTGTTTTGATTGGTTTATTTTAGGTTTTAGAAGAAACATAACAGCACACACACAGTGAGTGCATATTTAGAACCTTTGAAAACAGACAAGACGGGAAAATGACCCTACTTTTAAGGAAGCAGCTCAAAATCTGAGTCTTCCACGTATAATTTAGATCTGACATTCTGTTAAAATGCATCTGTGATTCACAGGGTATTTGGAAGCTGGTTACCTTAGTGATTTTTTTTCCTTTCTCTGCCTCTGTCCGTCCGCGGAGCGCTCCGTGGCGCCACCTGGTGGCAGCTCTGGGTGTGTACACACCGGGAAATGCAAGCAAGATGCTTCCGGGACAGGGACTTGGAATCCCCTTCCTCTGGGCAAGTGGTGCTCTGATACTGCGAGTGAAGTCATTGCTGGATTTTTGTCTTCATATTTAGAGAAACCTCGCTGCAAAATCACACTCTTCCAGAGAGTTCTGTAGATCTAGACCTAGATCTAGTATCCACACGCATAGATCTTTATCCTATCACACACACACCCGTTTAGAAAATATCGAACACGTGTTACGAATCCAGAGTTGCAATTACACTTGAGTCATACCAGATTCATATTATGAAAAGGAAAACCAAAAGGTTTTCAATTAAGACTTAGCTCTTCTGTCCAAATGTCACTGTGTCCACTATCCATACACAAGCAAATCATCTATTTCTCCTTTATGTTGTGTTTTAAGACTCGCCTCTTCTGTCAAGTCCCCCTGCGTCCATTATTATTAACAGGGATGACATCCCATGTTGAACCAAGTCCCACTGTGAAGTAAGGCGGCTTCTGGTGGTCTCTGCAACGTGAGCTGGCTCCGGGGTTCAAACCCCAAAAATCTCTCAGCGCTGACTCGGCAGATCGTAAGGCTTGGTTTTAGGTCTCATGCACCCACAAATCTGGGAGATGCTCTCAGTGTCTTTTCTGTAGGCAGATGGCGTGATGTGCTGGGACCAAGACTGTGGAACTCTAAACACCTCCCAACTTTACTGCCATCGACTCTTCACAGCTGCACACGCCCATGGGGGAGAATGTGTTGGGATTGCTCCCTGTCCAAGACTTTTGCAAGCCAATTTTTTTGAAAGATTCATTATTAAAAATGCAATCCTATAAACATAACAATGAATATATTTAAAACAAAACAATGAGTAGTCAGTACTCACCAACCTGTAGCTACTCTGCTTCACTTTTCTGTGATCTCTTTTGCGAGGTTAGCTGTGTCTACACCAGCTGTACGGTAGAAAGAGTGCACACTGTGGGGTAACGCGCATCCCTCCTGAGTCTCTGTTGGGAGGATGTGAGGTCCTTGACTTGAACGTGGCCGTGGTAAGAATGTTTACACCCCAGGAATGGACACGAGTTACCAAGGAAGATTCTGCTGCTTCGCGGACTGGAGAAAATATTACTAGTGAAGATGAAATCTAAGGAGTGTCAGATCTGTAGCCACTTTATTAGGAGTGTAAAACATTGAAGAAATACTCTTCTAATGTTAAAATTGATTACCTAATTCCACTTAAAAGCCACTCATATGAGCAAAGAAAGCTACCACTCAAGGGTTTGTTGCTTCACACCTGCCTTACTTGTGGAGGGAACCATTTATGGTGCAGCTTCTCTCGGACAACTAGTTACTAAATATTTACCATCACACTCCTGGAGCATTAGCCTCAAAGCAATTGACAGACTTCAACAAATCAGGACTGTTTTCAAACTCTCAGAATGCCAGGCCACCAACACACCACTGGTCAGACGGACCAATGTGTGCGCCCTATTAGGAAAATTCTCATTGTGTTTAAAAATCATAATAAGCCACTGGATGTGAGCATGGGTGCCATGCGGCAACGAACTGGCAGCATGAAGAGACCTTTACCGGAATTAGCCAGGTTTACCAAAACCACAGCTGAGTGAGAAGACTAGCATGGGTTCCACTTTTTGCCATTCTTTTTCATGTCTGGTTTGATGATTCTTGTTTCTACTTCTGGAATCACCCTGTTACAATAACTGGCTTTGCTCTGAATAAATGGAGAAAAATCAGTGTGATGAAGACACATCACGTAAAAGGCGAGCAGCTCGCAGTCCCCTGCAGAGGGGTAGGGAGTTGCTAGGTACTAACTAGGTCGGTAGGTAGCTAGTGCATTCACGCTGACGGAAGCTTGTGACCGCTTCTCCAGTGCACACCTTTTCCAGGAGCACACACAGCCTCCCTGTGCCTAGAAATGGTGGAGTTAGGTACAAGGAGCCCTAGCACCCGGGCTTTAACACTGGCAGTGTCTGCAGACAATCGTAGACTTAGACTGAAGTCTAAGTCTCCAGTGACCTCCAGTCCCTGCAGTGACCTGGAGCACAGCCAGCCCTGCAGAGCCCAGACCTCGAAGCCAGTCTCCCCCGAGTGTCCTGCGGGCAAGTCCCAAACCCTCACGTGCACTTGGAAATGCTTTTTGCTCAAATCCAATCTGCATGTTTTTCTCTCTATTTTTAGTTTCACAAACATTAAAATGTCTCATCTCAAATGCCTCCGTGTATCTGTCAGCGGACTTCAGCGCTACTCCTGGGGGCATTTTAAATAGCGAAGTCACCCACAAACCCCACAAAAAACCTTAGCACATTGGCACAAAATAGACCATAGAAAGGAGACATTTTTAGCATAAAAACTGAAACAAGACTGAAAGCCGCCTTCTGCAGACCCGCTGGGGATGAAGGTTTTCCCTGCTCTGGGCTCGTCCTTGAGTGTTGCCAAAGGGTCTGAGCAGTGTGGTGGGGGATGGACGTCCAAAGACGGAGCCGTGAGTGGTGGGGCTGGCTGCGGGCACGCGCTCCTGTACAGGAGATGTATTTGAAGACACTAGAAGACAGATGTGTGTGCAGAATACAAAGATAGCTCTAATGCTGCTGATTCTTCATGCAGTTGAAAGTAAAGCATATTTTCAAGGAACTTGTTTATCTAAATTACTGCGGGGTTCCCAGGCTTCTGAAATACACACTCTTAATATTTCAGAAGCATTTGGTGACACAATTTTTAACAAGGAGGCCTTAACAGGAGCACTATGAAACCGCTCACCACAAGGCGTCTTAAACTGGGGGAAAGTACAATGTGATCAATCCTTTCTTCTATCAAAATGATGGCAGTCATTGAAAATAAAAACCAGGAAAAGCTGGTTGGTGGCAAATTCTAGAAATGTGGGAGAAGTCAGGGAAAAAGAGGAGCATGTGAAGAAAGTTGCCTAGAACAGGATAGAAGGGGAGAAAATAAATGGGGAAATTGATGTGTAAGTAAATAAAAGGTATCTGTGGGAATTCAGTGGAAGAAACTACAAGGAAGGAAGATGAGTGGTGGTCCCTGGTGGCAATGACCTGCTTGTGTCCTGAGATCAGCATAAGGTTCCATTCCAGTAAGAGAAGACACATCACCTACTTGATCTCACCAATTTATGTGACGATTCCACAAAGAAGAGTAGCAAACTGTTGCTTGCTCAGCTCTGCACAGAGAAATTTCTGGAACGATTCATCTCAGCAGAAGGTAGCAGAATGTCAACCATATGGATTCTTCAAATGAAATAAAAAATTAAAGAAACTTAAGAAAACTGTGTCAAACATAAAAGATAACAATGACCCCTTAAAGTGTTGGACGTGTTTTGTTTAGTATCTTATTAATCTGATATTAGCAGAACCAGATATCAAAGTCAGGGACCACGTTTCTATCAGCGCCAGTGAATTTCTGATACTCTAGTTCATCTTCAATAGTGACATGCCTTGCCAGGACACATGCTGCTAATTTTAACACTAAAGTTTGGTTCCTAAATCTAGTCATGCAGACTTTTGCACAGATAGTATTGCTGAATCACACATATATGTGTATATGTATATGCATATGTGTGTGTATATATATGTATATACATATATATGGTACAGAAGGTTTAGTCAGTCATTTTTCCACACATTATATGAAGCCTTCAATCATGGCTGCATCATGCACAGGGTCCAATGAAATGTTCTCATTTACAAGAAACAAGGAGACATCAGTACCTGGAGTTACCGGAAAAAAAAAACTTGAAAGAGTTTTGAAAGTGCTGTTGAAGGAATATTGCATCATAGCATTCTGTAGGCTTCAGGGATGCACCCTTGTAAATCCGCATCTGCATCAACCACAGTCCATTTGCCACCTGCAGTCTAGTCTCATCTTCACCATAGAATTGACTCCTTTCACACCTTTTGTTGTGCCTACTGCTCATTGGTAGGTCTTGGGAGAAGTGTTGACTCAGATCTTCTGCCCATTTTTTGATTGGATTGCTTATTCTTTATTAATTCTTTATGTCTTTAAGCCTGTAAATGTCTGTCAGATGTATGGTGTATAATATCGTCATCTATTTGTTTTGATGAGTTTCTTTCACTTTGCAAATATGTTTGAGCTTGATATTTCCCTTTCCATTTCTTCATTATGGATCTGTTTCCCTTGACATTGGAGTCAACTTCCGAAATAGGTCACGTAGACCCAAGTCAAGGAGTGTTTTGCCTGTTTTCTTCTACGTATTTTATAGTTTCAAGTCTTACATCCAAGTCTTTAAGTCATGTTCAGTTAATTGCTGTGTATTTGTGCACAAATATGAATATATTTTCAGGACAATGGTTTTGGTGTTTCAAAGTCATGATGCAGCAAGAGGACTGGTGGAATATTTCTAAAGCACAATTAGAAAACTGACAAAATGGAAAACTGATTTTCGATCACGTGAAGTCAAGTATTTCTGAACATCGTGAGTCCTTAAAAGTTTTTAATATTAATTTATCTATCCTGCTTCCTGAATGATTGTCAGATTTTTCCATCAGAGTCATCAATTAACTGATATAATTAAGTTTAGAGTAGCTTTACCATTGTTAATGATACGAACTTAATAATCTCATGTTGAAAGCACTTTATTGCAAAAGCATTATCATAGTTTCTCAATTTAGCAAAATTGACTCATTTCTTATAAAATGCAAACATGCATTCCATTATCTTTTTCACTGCATTTGAAAAATAAAAGAGAAATATATTTTCTGAGTATAACTATGCATCGAGTGGGAGGTACCACTGATAATTATATAACTTTAACAATTGTATAACTTACTTGCAGAGAGAAAGATGAGTATTTTTACCTTGCTTCATTCCTTTTATTCACAGTATTATATGAAAATTTAAAGGTTTTTGTATCAGACCTTCCATAGACTGCTAGACTATCATTCCTAATCCACAAAGGAACTTCCATCTTGTGAAAGTAGGGTTCATTAATTGGGCCAATAGAGTTGCTTTCATAAAGAACCCCAGATGCCCAGTGACGCTGGCATGAACAAGTTAAATTTGTCTCTCCTATAAAGTCAAAACTGGATTTTCTTGGTCAATGAGGGTGCTTTCCTCCAAGAGATAATTAAAAACCCTAAACTCTATTTTATGATTTTCTGATCTTCAACAAAATTACCACACTTGTCTTCACTAAGTCATTGGAAGATGAAAGCTAAGGGAAAGAGTCTGCACATCTTAACCTTCGAATATCACTTCTTCTCCGATTCAGTTGTTCAAAGGCACTCAAATGGCCCTACACAGTTGTAAGAGCAGCGGGGAATTCTACTCTCAATCTGACTGCTAGTATCTAGCAAGAAACCTAAATCATTTAGAATATTTGTGGGGGAGGGAAGATGGCTCTGTCTGTCACAAATGAAGTGTGAATTTGTAAAACTTAAACCTGATAGTCTATTAAAATTGAAATGTTCAGCAAGAGAATATAAACATCATGAAGAATAATTTCACTGTCCTAAAATGCTCTCTGCTCTGCCTATTCATCCCTCTCCCCTGACCCCTTGCCAACATTGACTGTTTAATCTTCCAGAATATTATATTTGGAATCACGTGTTGTGTAGCCTGTTTTAATTGGATTCTTTCACTCAGTAATGTGCTTTTAAGGGTCCTCAATGTCTTTTCAATGAGTTGAAGAGCTCATTTCTTTCTAGCACTCAATCATATCCCAATGTCTGGATGGACCACTGTTTATTTAATCTGTTTACGGACTGAAGGCCATCTTGGTTGCTTTCAGGTTTTCGCAATTTGAGTAAAGCTGCTACAAACATACACGTGTAGATCTTTCTGGGGACGCAGGTTATATATGCTATATTGGGTAAATATGTGGATCATATGATAAGAGTATGTTTTGTTTCTTAAGGCACTGTCTTCTAAAGTGGCTCTTCTCGCCCACAATGAATGAGCGAGCGCTCCAGTGACTCCGCACCTCACCAGCCGGCCTGTGGGCCTGGCCTGCGTTTCTGCCACCCATGGTTGGTAGTGGTGTCCCGCTGATGTCTTGTTGACATTTCCCTGATGACATATTCATTAAGCCTGTTACCAAATGCTTATTGACTGTATATCTTCTTTAGTGAGGTGCCCGTGTGGGTCTTTCATTTGTTTCTAAGCCAGATCATGTGATTTATCTTGTTGAGTCTTAAGAATTCATCGTATATTTTGAGTAACAGATACATCTTTCCTAAACATGTTCTCCCTGTATATGGCTTGTCTTATTTTCCCGACCTTGTTTTTCACAGAAATGTTTATTTTTAATGAAGTTTTATGGACTCTGGTGTCATATTTAAAACGCCAGCACCAAACCTAAAGTCACCTCAACTTTCTCCCACATTGTCTTCCAGGAATTGTGTAATTTAGGGACTTCTTAAGGGGTGTTTGCTACCAAGAGAATAAAGAAGGATGATGAAAGGTGAGAGGGAAGCGAGACCAAAAACAAAATCAAAATGATTGTCAAAAGCAGGGTATCTCCCCCCGTCTGTGGGAGGTCATGGGTCCAGAACACAGGTGGAGGGCGGCCTTGCGGGGGACAAAGGCTTGTTCATCTATATGAGTAGCAGGAGAGTAAAATATGTGGGTTCAGATGCCAGAAAGTAAAAAGATGTGCAAATGGGTGTTTGCAAAATTCTCTCCTGAAACCTAATTTTTACAGTGTCCACAGTGAGTGGAAAACTGAAAATATAAATGCGGGAAGTGGCACTAGGGGGTGAGGAAGGGGACTGGAGAAGGGGAATGAAAATGAAATAGGAATGCAGCCCAGGTGTGGTGAATGTTAGGGGCCAGTTCTGCCTCCCAGTGATGAATTTTCTGTTTGTGCACATTGCTAAAGCTCTGTTCGTGCAGAAATGCAAGCCAGGAGGTGGTGGCTTAAGTCATCTGGTGGTGTTCTCCAGTGAGAACAATGAGCAAGACGTGGAGCATGGCCGGAAGTGATCGTACAGAGCAATGCTCAGACTTAGCTGGAGATTTCTAGAAAGAAGGCTACTCAACAGATGGAGAATCTGGTGGAGGTGAACAAGTGTTGGCGCTGAGCTGCTAAAGGACTGGGAATTGAGGGTGGGGAGGTGACGTCTGATGCTGAGAAAGAGCCACTGTCGGTGACAGTGTCAAGGAGGACCACGGAGCAGTGACCTGGGAGAGCGCCTGCAGGCGTGCATTGCAAGAAGGCTTATGGACAATTTGAGGCTGGGGTGTTGGAGAGATCACGTACAGGAACGTTCAGATGTAAGGCAGCGACTATGCGGACAGGAGGGCAGTGCGTTGGGAGCTAAAAGCAAAGGACATCTCCAGAGGACACATTTCGGACAGACACTGTGAAGAAAGGTGGTCGATGTGACCCACTGAGATGTGACTCGAAGCTGAAGCTTTAGAGAAAGGAGAGAGGAGTGTGAGCAGGAGGCCTCAGTGAGGAGAGAGGAGACCCACCCACTCGGGTCCTAAGGAGAAAGGGCTGTGGGAAGGCAGAGCCCCGAGTCCTCAGCAGAGTCCCAGACAGTGGGTGACGTGGGCAGGCTGCCAAGAGGCTCGGGATAAAGACTATTTGGAGATAATGGGCTTTAAAAGACTGGGGGTAGGATTTGGAGTGTGTGAGTAGAGAGAAGGAAAGGGGATAGGAGACCTGCAGTGACCTGGTGATCTAAGTCATCCTTCCTAGAAGGCTCATTTTATTTGCCAAATGATGTAGGGGACACAGGTAGTTCTGAGGCAGGACATTAGAATACAAATAACTAGGAGAGCAAGAGGGAATCCAGCCTTTCCTAAGTGGAGACTACACTAGCCCGCATCAGTCTAAGCATGAACAAATCCTAACACTTTGTTCAATGTCAGTTGTGTTATTCTTTCAGCACCATTGCTGAGAGCATGTGCTAAAGCTGGTACCACATACCTGCTGGACACAAAGCAACAACACTTGTCAACTTAACTAAAACTAAGGCTCGTACAATATTCACACGCAGCTTCCAGTGTGCATAGTTTCCCAAACGACCTAATATGAGTGGCTTATTAGTGGGGTCTTTGCTTTCCCAGGTTTTTCAGAATACGAGCCTCCTGATGTGCATGAGACTAGAGAGAAGCTGCGACTAACGAGCCTGCCCAGCTCGCTCCAATGCAGAAAGCAAAGTGCATGTTCTTAGACCAAAATGCAGATCACTGTACCCATGCGAACTTCTGCCAGCATTTCAAGAGTGTGGTGGAGTACGTCACAACCAAAGTGCAAGCAGAAAAAAACACAAAAGTTTCACTTCACTGGTAAATAAAGGTAATGAAGGGAGAAAATGCTAGTTTAAAAAATTAGAAACGTGGCGCACCTGCTGTGGCTCAGCCACTAAGTTGCAGACCACGTAAAGCCCAAGGAACCAAGTTTGAGACCCAGGGTTAGGAGAAGGCAAAACAAAACACAACAGGATTGAGTTAAAATTTAGAAATGTGGTGCACTCTGGTGGCTCAGGTGCTAAACTAGTGGCTGGGGCGTGGACCTTGTAAAGCCCAGCAGCCTGCGCTGGAGAACTGGGAAGGGAGGGAACAACCAACAGTAAATGAACAAATAAATAGCAAGTGCTTCCTCCTCCTCTTCCTTTCTTCCTTAAAAAATAATGCCTCTAAACTTTTGTTTTTAGAAATGTGCCCTTAGTGTTATCACAAGAGTATGCTCTGCTTTGCTGTCATAATTATAAATTTTTTCCACTTCTTCAAGAAATATCAGTTAATTCAGGTCTCAAATGACATTTATGAAGTGTCAGTTCTGTGCTGGCGTCTGAGGAAAGAAAGTTTTGTTTTGTTTTGTTTTTCTAAAGGACATTTCACAATCTTGGAAAATTACTCAGGAATATGTTTAAAGAGCAGCAAAGTTGAGTATTTCTATTAAATTAATAGCTCTTGATTTAAAATAGTTATCAGAATGTTATTTTTTTAATGAGTGCAGCATGCATTGTCAATTATTTTCATCCTAGAATTTCATCTAGCAATTGCAAAAGCAGGAATAGCAAAAAGAAATTGCTAAAGCAAAAAATTTCTAAAGCATTTTATGCCAGATTTGTGAAAAGTTATTGTCATTAAAATTTCATTAACAAAGAATGTTGATGGTTATAGGAAAGTTTATAATAAATTATTGACTAAAATATGCAGTTTCAATATTACAGAAACATAAAAAATACATATGGAAGAAGAAAAAAATACATGCACTAATATATTAGCAACTCTTTTTCAGAATATTTTGATTTTCTTACATATACTGTCTCTTTTAAAATATATACTCTATAATCGTCATGAATTCATTTTGTAAGTATAAAAACCATGTATTTTAAAGTTTCAGGTAAAGAGAGAACATTTATTTCAGGGCACCATATTATCCAACCTGCCTCAGAAATTTTATTTGCGTGTCATTCTACATGCCTTCAGCTAAACACACAGTGATGTCTGAGGAAGGGTACAGCTGGTGTCACTAACAAGCCATGATGACTTGTCTGCCACGACAAAGCCTGTTCAAGTATGAGCTTCAGTCATAGAGGAAACAGTGGCATTAATATCCATTATCTGAATGACTCCATTGTGCTTTATCAAATGATGACTTGGGAATTTCTCAAACACGTTAACCTATGGAATGGTTCCATGGGTAAGTGATAGGAGACACATTTAATTCTGAGACAGGACATTAGAATGAAAATAAATGGGGTGAGGAATAGGGAATCCAACCTTTCCTGACTGTAGAATACACTGGTTCAGGAAGGAACAACCAAAAACAAGTCATTAAATAAATAAAAAGTGCTTCCTTCTCCCCTTCCTCCCTTCTCCCCTTCCTCCCTTCCTTCCTCCCTCCCTCCATCCCTTTTCTTCCCCTTCCCCCTTTCCCCTTCCCCCTTCCCTCTTCCCTTCCTTTCCCTTCCTTCCTTAAAAAATGCTTCAAGAAACTCCTCAGGTTGCCTGTGGCATGGTGTCAATTTGGTTCATTTGATCTTGATGTACTTACTGTAATGCTACTACTGATTTCATCCCATCTTAAAAATGTCTGTTTTTAAACATGCTAAGAAATATGCTGCTCTCTGCATGTAGTGGATACTTAGATTGCAATAGCTGACAGTAAGAATAACAGCATGATAATCAGTCATATACCTACAAAGTGAAGAAATCAGATCCAGGCTATTGTCCATGCAATTCTGGCCACTGGTTACCACGACATGTTCCGTTTCAAAAAGCATGTGTCACCTTTTTCGTGTTTAGCAGACAAGGCATTCCTGGCCCATGTATCTAGGTCGCTGGGTGAGCTCCGCTGGGCGATGCAGTAACTTGGTTCACCTTGGAGAGTCTCTTAACTCCTTTGTAAAAGGAGATTTTAGTTCCTGCAGCGTTGCTCTAAGGACGGGAATCTGCTATACTGTAGTCTTAAAGAATTTACAATGTCAATGTCAAAGTTATATGATAAACATTCACATAACCTCGCTCAGCCAGGGATTCATTTCTACTACAAATATCTGCAAGAAACGAATGACTAGGTTGGTAATGACACCTGTTTTTTATTCAATGATGATATGATGTCTGTGTACAAAATAATCTCCACTTATAACACAATCCTGGAGACACCAGGGACTTCATGAGGACCGTGTCTGAAGTCATGCCAAGGGCAGGAAAAAGCCTCTGCTAGGTTGAAGACCATCTTTCCTGGTTGGTGGATATTTCTGTCCCCTCCTTCTTCTACGAAGCATTCTTACAATGTTTTGGGGTTTGGGGTTGTTTTCTTTTTTTTTTTTCGAGAAGGCTTACATTTTAGTCTTCTTTTCGAATATTTTCCATTCAAGACACTTTGATTTTTAACTGTTTAAAGCGCTGCTACCACACTATTAGAGTGGTATTTATTCTACTGCAGAGCAGAGAGAACTCATGTCCACATTTTTCATTCTTCTCTCCCATCGAGTCATCAGTCCAGAAAACACAGTACTGGTGGGCATTGAGGAACGACATGCTTCTTCTAAGCTCTTTGCAACTGCAAAACTTAAGGATAAACAAAAATTGTTATGGAGCTCAACTTCATTTTTGCATCCAGAAATCACCCTTGACCTTTTATTTCCCCCATGTTGTTTAAAGGTAAAAGCAAATCATCAACTGCGATGCTGTCCATCTTGGAAGTGCCTTGAGTCACTGAGTTTTCCATTCCAGATGCATCTAATGAATTGCATTTTGATTTTGATGCCAGTATCTGAACAATGCTTGCTTGTGGTAGACATCCATTTATGGTTTTTGAGTAGGATGATGAATCTGACGATGAATCGAGTAACAGAGTGATGGGACCACCTTTTAACTCAATGATTCCTGGAGAAGAGGGTACAGCCTTCTCGGGGAACTCGATGTATAAACTGTTCTGATTTGTTCAAGAAATGTCATGAATGCTCTCACCTTTTTAAAGCATGCTGAAAGGATCAACCATAAAAAAGTAAGCAAATAACTCACTTAAATGAAAAGTGGATTTATTTGTTTGATAGATGATTTCAGATAAGCTTTTAGATAATACTTTCTTTTAGATAAGTCACTAGCAATTTCCCGTTTCATTGATCTGAGAGAATTTTGACAAAGTCAAGAAACTAGTAATAAGAAAAACAAGGTAGTGACTATTTTTTTCAAGGCCTTTTCAGAACCACAGAATTGATTGGCATAAAGCTGTCTGGTGATATTATGCTTGTCTTTGAAATATAACAAAGCATTCAATCAAGGAGATATCCAACGTAGGAGATAATGAAAATAGAGTATTCTAGAACTACAATAGGTCAAACACTAATATTTCTGTATTCACATGAAAACTGGCATTTGATTCCCCTTTTCAAAAAAAAAAGTATAATTAAGGAAACATAAACTATGCAGTTAGAAAACAGCAATATAATATATACAGGAAAGAAAAGAGATATAATTGATACCACCATTGATGAAATAGCTGATATTTATATTAAAATGATGGGCAAAGTTTTATATAAAATCTATCAAAAGCTCATTTTTGAATGTTACACTTATTAAAATACTTACAAAGACATTTGGACAGATTTTAAATCCTTATTATTAAGAAATATAAACCAGTGCCAGAAAGTGCATGAAAGAAAATTATTTAACTTACTGCATTATTACAAAGTGATCACATATATAAACACCACCTAACGCTAGAGCAGGACTGGAATGTTTCTAGAAAAACAGTAAGTCGTCTGTCTTACCTCCTTTTTATTTCCTAAAGGTAATTACCTTCATAAATATTATGTCACCAACCATTTGTCTTCCTTTTTCTACCTAAGTATACGTCCCTAAATACTATAGTTTAGCTTGCTGCTAAACTATAAATTTTACATAAATGGAATCCTCCGTATATATTTTAAACATCATTTGCTCACATGGAACATTAGGCTTTTGAGATTTATTTGTTTTTTATGGCTGTAGTTCACTTATTGCAAAGTTATACAGCATAACATTGTGTGACTATGCCACAATTGATTTCTTCCACTACTGTTGAAGGATATTTAGATGGTTTGGGAATTTGGGTGATTATGACTAGTAATGCTTTGAACAATCACGTCCGTGTCTCTCCTGAGGGATGTGCACTTAGGTTGTCGTTGGGTATGACAAAGACTCCCCTGGAATCAAATTTTAGACTCCTGGAAGCCCTGTGCTCCATTAAGTTGTGACCTTGACCTCCTCACGTCTCAGCTTGCCCAGTCATTCATCTCGAGAGTCTGGACAAGCCAGCTGAGACTCTCATCTTGACAACAGATCACCCTTGACATCCAGCCTAGCTCCTCATCCTGCATCTTCGAGGTCCATGCCCTTGATTTGCTTTCTGCAGTAATCTGTAATATCTGTTTAATAAGAATCCCCACTGCCCTCCAAGTAAGTGCTCCACTTGGACATTGTCAACCATTGAGCCTCACTCTACTGGTGGACTAAGTCCCAGCTCTCTTTACTCTCTGGGAAGTTGAGCCTACACTCTCTACCCTTTGCAATACTCTTGAAATAAAGTCTTCTTTACTGTTTCATCAGCTGTCAGAATACCTCTTTCTTCTTTAACAGTCTATATTGAGGAAGGAGTTGCTTAGTCATAAGAGATAAGCATCCTCAACTTAAATCAGTATTTCCTGCTTTCTTCAAAGGATATAAAAATGCACACTTCCACCATAAATAGATGAGGACTTCCCATTTGTGTTTTCCCCTAATAGTTTGGATTTTAGCCTTTCTAGTGGATGGATAGTGAATTCTGTAATTGTTTAGTTTGTATGTCCCTGGTAACTCATGGGGTTAAGCCTCTTTCCAGATGGATACTGACCATTCAAATCATTTTCCTAGCTTCCTCTCCATCTGTTCATATCTACTCATTCTTGCTTACATTTTAGTCCAGTTTCTCATGCATCTTCTTTCTTTCTTATAGAAATGTAGAATTTGTCATCATATTTTTGAATAGAACTTTGTGACTGTCTTTGTTGCAAATATTTTTCAGTCTTTTGATCCTGAATTTCACTGAGCAAAAGATCTTAAGTTTAATGTCATTCTCTTTATAATATTTTTCTCCATGGTATTTTCATATTTAGCTTAAAGCGTTTTCTATTCTGAAATCGTGAAGATGATTTAAGTTTAATTAATGTATTCAATTAATTAAAATGATTTATTTGCTGACTTAGCTGGTTAATTTATATGTGCATGCTCCATCTATATCTGCAATCCCTGTGGAATTATTTGTTATGAAAGATATGCAATATGGGTCAAGGCTCTTATTGTCTATCTTTGAGGAGACTTTCTTGACCCCACACCATTTATGAAAGGACCACTGTTTTCCATTGTTCTGATGTGCATTGATGTCGTAAGTCAAGTGCCCATACATGGGTGGGCTATTTGAAGCTTCTCTGTTCTCCCCTGTTCTCCCTGTGTCCCCTTACATCAGAACCATATGTTTTAGAATTTGGCTATATATATGGCTAGACGGCAGTTCAGGTCCTCCCACATCCTTCTTCTTTAAGAGTGTTTTGACTATTTTTGGATCTTTGCATTTCCATGTAAATTTTAGAAGCATCTTGTCAAGCTCCATTTAAAATGCTATTTTGTGGAGGATTTTTTTAAACTATATAGACAATTTGTGATGAGATGACATTTTTGCAATGCTGACTCTTACAGAACATGAGTATGGTCTGTATCTCAAATTACGGAACCGATTTTAAAATTCCTTAGAATTATTTTTACACTTTCTGACATGCTCTGCACCTTTGGTTGGGCATAGTTGTAAGTGCACTTGGTTCTCATTATACCCAGTAGTTGTGTTCCAAGAAATCACGCTAGAGCCCGAGCTAGCAAATACTAAGCCTCTGGCGCCAGGTCATTGAGAGCCTTTGGCCACGTTTTCATCAGCTGATCGGTACATTTTATATATGTAATTGTTTATAGATACCTTATTAACAAAGATGACCAGTATTAAAAATTGTAAATATATTCAATCAATTTTGTAAAGAGTAATGCATATTACTCCAATATCATATGATATCTTTTTATATTGTTTTATGCATTTAGGATATGTTTTTCCTACTTCTAGGCATCTTAAGGCCGCTTAGAAGTCTAAAAACAATCAGGATACCAGCTTACATATAAAAGAAAACAAGAGTCATTTCAAAGAATCAGAAATATGTTTAACTGAGTTGACCAACTTAAGGAATGTAGGTAGATTCATTAACAAAAGATTTTCTGAAAGAAATAGAAAAATGCAAGATACTAGCGTGCACGCTAAGAGAAAGCACAAACATCGTCCACAGGCCAGGAGAGTCGCAGGCGGACTGGAGAGGAGCGAGGAAACCGTCTGAGACTCAGACCAGAGCCGTCGGGCTCCGGGGCGAACCCCTGAGCCCTGCAGGGAGAA
>RJWH01004927.1:0-91317 GCA_004363575.1 Solenodon paradoxus | reverse complement strand
AGGAGGAGCAGGAGGAGGAGGAGCAGGAGGAGGAGGAGCAGGAGGAGCAGGACGGGGACGGGGACCTGCACTCCACACAGCAGCTCTGCTGCTCTGTGGGGGCAGAAGAACCAAGAGGTGAACCGAGTCTGCACAGAGGGGGCTGTGGCTCTGCTCGCTTATTCCCAAATTTGGAAGAAGAAAACTATTTCAATGCCATGTGGTTCCTCCTCCTCATTTCTGCTCAGGTTCTGTCAGCAGTCACTCTGTTTCATTCACTATGTGCCTGTGTTTGGATTCTTTCCTGACAGACACAATGCTAACTTCGTCTGGCTTGTTTTCCTCCCCTGCCCAGGAGTCCCCGAGCCAGCGCCCCGGCGGCCGCACACGGCCTGCACCTCAGCCGGGCGCCGCAGGGTTGCGCTGAGATGTTCGCTCTTTGAAGCAGGACTGCCAGTGAGATGTGGGCTCACAGCGATGAAAGCAGCATTTCCCTGTAGCTTTCAGACGTCTCAGAAAGGAGACAAACGCAAGAGGATGTGGTATAAATCACTGCACTTCCGCAGTGTGAAACGAGTAGGTGCTGGGAGAGTGAAGGACTCAGCCACTCTTACCAAATCTCAGGGTCCCAGCCAGCCACCTCCTGAATTAACTTGGAATCTAGATGGAATACGTCTATGCCTTTTGTGGTGCATTTCAGGGAAACACACGACTTTATGACTTTCAAGGAAAAGATCAGGTTGTCTGTCCCCCCTGCTCCTGATGCATTTACATCCGAGTTGGGTGGTTCATTAAGATATCTGGGAGGCGCACGTCTTTGTAAAGCAGCTCGGGTGAAACCCCAGTCACAGGCTGTCGGACTAAGCCGTGACCGGGTCAGACTCCACTGGCCCAGCGGACCCATCCCATGAGGCTGCAACGCCAGTGCCCGTTGGCAGCCAGGGTGCTGTGCCTGCCCTCGGTGCAAACCCAGCAGGGTTGTGTCATGGGGTTGGTGCCAGGCAGCCGACAGGGCGGGCTGGGTTCTTTAGACCTGGCTGCACTCAGTAAGGGAGACAAGACCCTGTTACAATGAAATCCACCAGTGAGGTCTAAGGGCGTAATTCCACGATTTAAACAGCCACTCTGGTATTCGGAGATGCCCTCTCCGTTTCCCAGACAAGTGTGCGTGTGTGTGCGCGTGTGCGCGTGTGCGCGCGCACCTGCTCTTGCTGCATCAGGTACCCACAGACATTCAAACCCAAGGTGCCCGAGATCGGGCGCTTTTCTCCGCCTGGAACGCCTCACCCTGCAGCCTTCACGACCGTCCCGGCCGGGTCAGCGGGCACAGTGCAGCCCCGCGGACGTCAGGGTGCTCCCCTGGCCTGGCTTCCTGGGCCCCACAGTCTGCTGACCCCTGGGACCTGTGTGCCCCAGGAATGTGTGGCTCCCCTAGAAAGCAGCGTACAGTGGCTGGGACCCCACATGTGGTTCAGGCACAGCAGATGGTGGCAGGAAGAGAAGTGAATCACACACAGGATTTAGGACGTCAGGGGCGACCACGGGCGACTGGCAGGGGCTCTGGCCACCAGGCAGCCTCTCCTGTGATGTCTGACGAAGCCCCCTGGTGCGAACCCAGCGAGCACTCTGCCCGGGACGCCAGGCCCACAGCCCGGTGCTAAGGGCGGGTCCCTCGCAGCCAAGCCCCGTCCTGGGGCTGTGCCCTGTGCCACAGCCGGGCAGCGGCATCGGGAGCGGTCTGACCGCAGGTCCTCCGTGTTCCTGACGGGGCAGCACGCAGGCTCCCCGGCAGAGGAAGCAGTCGACGCTGTCCTGCCCTGCGGCCTGAAAGCCTGCGTCTGAACCGCGGGCAGGACGTCCAAGGAGCGCGTCCGCCCCGCACCTGCCCGCGGTGCCAGCAAGCAGATTTGACACCGAATCCGAGGCCCCCCGGGCGGTGCCCACAGCGCGCTGGTTCCAAGGGGCCGCTTCTGGGACCGGAGGGCCGGGTGCGAAGTGCGCGTCTGCGGACGCGCTCCTGCCGCCCCCACCGCGGGCTTGTTGCTCAGAAGCACAGCCGTGTGACACTGCGGTCCCCCGACACGTGCGGGGTCCGACGGCACCTGGCTGTCCAGCTTCCTTAGCAGCACGATGAGCGCGCCAGTCTGGCCTCGGCGGGGACAGAAACACGGATTTCAGCAGAGATGAGCAGGCTCAGGGCCACCACAGTCAGAGGACCGGCCACCAAGTGACACCATCCCAGCTGCCCCTGCCGCGCCCTGTGCCGGCTGGACCCGCCTGGCCTGGCAGGAGCGGATGGTGCCGCGACAGAAGGACCCAAGGGCGGAAGGTTCTGGTGGAGGCTGGGCCCCTCCCGCACTGCCCCACAATGACGTGGCCCACCTCTTCAGTCCGTGGGCACCCATCCCCCCTTCCCCCTGCGGATGCCCCTCCCCCCTGCGGGCACCCCGTCCCCCCTCCCCCTGCGAGCACCCCAACCCCCCTTCCCCCTGCAGGCACCCCGTCCCTCCTCTGCCTTGTGGGCACCCCCATGCCCCCTCCGCCCTGCAGGCACCCTGTCCCCCCTCATCCCTGCAGGCATCGTCCCCCACCCCCACCAGGGAGCAGGGCTACAGAACAAGGGGTGCCCGCACGTGGTCAGTTCTTAATTGCTGAATCTGTGGATTCCACTTCACGGATGTCAGAGCTGTCCCTCAGAGATAATTACAGTGATCACAGGGGAACGTGAAGCTTTGATTGCAGAGTCCTAATTATAGAGCCTGGTTCTGCTCACGTGAGGCGGCCCCCCCAGCTCCTCGGGCAGGTCCATGAAGGAGCCCCAGGAACTGTCAGCAGCAGCTGTCCTGCCTGACCCCGCACCCGCACTGCCGGGCACACGGCGTTCTCCTGTCACACGCAGCCGCGAGGCTCATAGCGTGGCGCTCAGTGAGGGCTCGTAAAGCGGGACAGTGCCGGACAGAGGCCGCCCCGCCGCGCAGACCCGTCCCTGCCAGAGGACCGGCTGCCTCTCTCACACGTGATGGGAAACAACCGCCGGTCCACCCGCCTCGCGCGCTCTGCTGGGAGTCAGAACTGGGGGCAGGGCTCCGCTTGTAGTCTCCCGGGGCGTCGATCAGGAGCCCCCACTCCTGGCAGCAGCGAGGCCGGAGAGGCCTGTGTGCGGGCTCCCTGTGGGGGCTGGACTCTGCTTGGCCTTCTGGTCCCTTCCTGAAGCCAGCGAGCTGGCGTCGGACGCAGGCCGGTCCCTCAGCCCGAGCAAGCTTCCTCGTGCGTAATCCACGTTTAGTAAAGCATTTTCATTTGCTTATCTGTGAATCCAGCAATAACTTAAAACATTTAAAAACTGATCCGCTTAAACCCACCACCCCAAATGTACTGGTCAAAGGAACACGTTAGGATGAAAAGACTTTAAAATGTTCTTTGATTGTTCAACGAAAACATAAAATCTAAACAAAAGGTATTAACAGTTTTTTCCTCACAAAACACAGAACTTACTGATTTCCTTCCGTAAAAATTCACACGCATGAGAAGCAGCGGGCAAGGGGAGCCAGGGGCCAGGCCGCAGGGCCGGAGCTGGTCTCGTTCCCCCTGGGGTCTCGTTGCGACGCAGACCGGGGATGTGCTGGCCCTGCATGGGGACAGGATGGGCGCTGCGGGCTCCAACGGGCCGAGCTGGGCCTGGCCACGCCGTCGGGGAAAAAGGCTCATCTCTGCTGGTTGCCACAACCCCCTCCGGTAGCCTGGCTTCCAAAAACCTGTTTCTCCTTGTGCTGTGCTGACTCGAGGCCCTTATACCCTGCTTTCAAAGTGGGCTTCCAGCCATGCGGCCGGCTCCAGCCAGTGACAACGGGGTGGAGTCCCGTCCCCGACCAGCACTGCCTGCCACTGGGTTGAGCCCACTCAGGAGGACACGCAGAGAGCCCCGCACGGCCACCAGGCTGTGGCACTGCCCCCGGCCCGAGCATCCTGCGACTCCTGCAGGGACCGAGGGCCTGTGAGCTGGGGTCTGGGCTCCTCCTGCCTTTTCAAATGGAGGTAAAAGCGCGTGACCTGCAGGGAGACCCGGGTCCTGTTCTCCATCAAGCAGAATTGGAGGCTGACTGGGATCCAGTCAGACTGGCTTCCTAACACTGAAAGAGGTTGAACTCGGCTCCTGAAGCTGCAAGTCCCCTGGTGGGGCAGCCCTGGCCCTGCTAGGCCGCCACCTGGCCCGGGGGCGGGGGGCTGAGGCCACGCACTTCTCTAGCCGGGGCCTGGACTCGCTTTTCTGGCAGAAGCACCACGCGG
The DNA here is from genome assembly GCA_004363575.1 of Solenodon paradoxus. NCBI lineage: Eukaryota > Metazoa > Chordata > Mammalia > Eulipotyphla > Solenodontidae > Solenodon > Solenodon paradoxus. Next base: position 87,051 of record RJWH01004927.1, on the reverse strand, counting down.
ATGCTGGATGGGGTCCTACCACCCTGTTCACCCACCGTCCACGTGGCCGCCCTTCCTCAACACACCCCGGGCGTCTGCTAGAGGACACGCGTCGCGTCCGAGCAGTCCCGCACACGTCGGTGCAGGAAGAACGGGACCGGGGCCCTTCCCCACCAGCGGCAGAAGGTCGCGCGCCCCTCAAAGCAGGCGCTGCTTCTGGGCATGGACAAGACCGGGCTCCGTGCACGGAGAGCTGCTTTCTCACTGCTCGCTCGACCAGGAGAAGAGTGTGGGGTCCGCGCTGCCATGCTGTCCGGATTCTGCGGGACCTGACAGGCGTCGAGCGCTGCTCCCCCGGTGCGGGCTCCCCGGGGCTCTCCCACGAGCAGCCGGCGCACCCCCTTGGAGCGCCCACGTGTTCGCCCCAGGGGTCCCGGACAGCACGGCGGACAGCGGACCACTGGGAATGAGTCGCGTGTCAGCGCCCCCACGCTCTCCACAAGGACGCTGAGCGCCACCAAGCACGCTGGCGCCTCACGGCGCCATTCAGAAACTGCGCGCTCTTCTCTCCTCTGTGGAATCCCACTCTTCTGCTTCATTTTCCTAATTTCCACTCAGAAATCCGCCTTCCCCCCAGGCTCGCCTGACTCAGGCAGGTGCCCAAGGCTCTGTGTCCTCACCTGTCCGCAGCCGGGCTGGCCGTCCTCCGGGGTGGCTTCGCCCGTCCCCCTGCCCCCAACAGCCCAAAAGGACAGCCCGCTCGGGCTCTGACTCTGCTTCAGTCTCTCCAGGGCCTGGGACCAGCCGTGGCCAGGTGGGCGCTCCCCGGGGACAGGCTGCTGAGGGCGCCCACCCTGCGTGCCGGCACCTGCTCAGATGAGCAGCGCACAGCTCGCGGGCTCCGCCAGTGACCCTGTGGGCCCCCATTGAGACGGAGCAACTCGGGGCCCGCGCGCCGGGGCTCGTCAGAGATGGCGGGGATGCAGGCCTGACCCCACACAGACCCTTCCCAGCACCAGGCACGGCTCCCGCCGGGTGTGCGCTCCTGCACAGCAGCCAGACCCTCTCCCGCTTGGTCTGAACGTCCGCCAGTGCCAGCCCCAGCATCTAGTCCTCAGCAGGTGGGGCCCCTCGCCCGCCACAGAAGACAGCGCCACGCGGTCGCGGAGGTGTGACAGACGTCCAACCCCTGAGCTCATCTCTACAAACTCCACCACGGCACACCGGAGGCCTCTTCCCGAAAGGCCCCAATGGGCTGGGCAACAGCTCTGGATGGGGGGACAGGAGGGACGGGATGGCGAGGAGACACTTGTGCTCTCTGCCTCTGTAGCACACTGCACACCTTCCCCGAAGATGCAGCTCTGTGCTCTCTGCTCTGGCACGCTGCTCCCTGTCAAACACAGGTGCCATCACTGTCTCTGTCCCCTCACTCTGGGGCGCTCGGGCACGCAGAGGGTGACTTCTTCTGCCTGCAAGCCATCAGAACCCTCCTCCACCTCCCTACTCACCGTCCTCAAATCAGCTAATCAGACCCCAGTGCAGGGCTCCGCAAGCTTGCTCCTGGTTCACTCGCCCCAGTCACCCTGTCCCGACGTCCCCAGCCTGTCGCCCCGTGCCTGGGACCTGTGCTAGGACAGCCATGTAGGTGTGTGGCTTTTCATGTGCAGAACGCAGCGCCATGCGCCCATCGCTGTGCAGAGAGGCCAGTGGGGGATCCTGCTTGCGTCCCCTCATCCCCATGGGCCCCATGGCTGCCCACCTGCACTGAGAATGGGGAGGAGGAGGTGGTGTGGAGGTGCCCCGCTGGCTGGACTTTTGCTCAATCCTTGAGGACCTGCCAGGTCCCAGACTCACTGAAGCCACCCGCTCAGAGGACAGGGCGTGCTCTCACGGGACGCAGACGGCTCCTTTCATTACTTAGCATTTAAAATACATGACAAAATCCAGGGGCAAGTGACCCTCGGTGACTAGACAGCCTCCCGGCGCCCGGCACTGCCGGTGGACACATCCCATGCCCGGTCCCACAGAGCCACCGAGAGGTAGGGCATGAGCCCTCAGTTCCCTAAGTGGAGCGCGTCCCCAGCAAACAAGGTCACCGTGACGGCAGGAGCATTGCCAGGACAAGAGAAAAGCCTTGAACGGGGACTGATTGGGCACAGGAGGAGGAGATGTGCTTTCACAGAAGGGCCACGCGGGAGCTCAGGAGTCGGGGCGAGGGGCTCCCACGGTGCCTTCTCGCCATGGGCTCCTTCGCTTGCTAGGAACCCCACTCAGTGACAGGAGGTCGCACATGTGCTCAACTCGCGCACGCTCGGTGGGCGCACAGGGGCCTGGGCCGCGCTCGGCTGGTCTCCAGGGCCCGCCTGTGGTGACATGCAGCATCCGAGGCTGCTGCTCTGCAGAGCCGGGGGCAGGGGGACGAGTGGCCACTGGGTGCAGACCTGAGGGCCCTGAGCAGCTGGGCACAAACTTCTTTCTTTCCAGAGAATTAGAAGAATAGCTCAGGCTGGTTTAATCCCAAGCGCGGATATGTTGATCAAGAGGATGGCTGCGAGAATGATGTCCTAATGGAAAGATACTCAAGGATAACTTACGCAAAACAACTAGCGACATGGAAACAGACTTTAACATGATCATGAAGGGCGGGTGGGGCTGGTGAAGTTACCAACACCCCTAATCCAGAAACTTCCAGCGGAACTGACTCAGCCAGGATAGCCATGAGCGACATTAGAAAGAGGCCCATCTTTAAATAAAACAGGCTGAGAAAGCTGGTTTTGTGGTTGGTTGCCATTTGAAACACTGAAAAGTCCCTTCGATTTTAAATCCCAGAACGAAGTAACAGAGCCTGTCAAGAGCAGCCCCCGCCGCCACTTGTCAAGGTGAAATCATCTCCTTTAGGGTTTTCATTGCAGGGAGCTTGAATGGCAATGACAGGAGAAATATCTGCATTTCACCAACCTGAGCCATCACCCAGCAGACACACTGGGACTGTGACAAACGGCCACGTGTCACACTGGGTGGAGCCTTGGCATTTCCACACTCAGGTAAAAAGGTGGAAGATGAGGAGATGGGGGCGTGGGGGCGCCTCCCGCCGGGGAGGGTGTTTGCTGTGTGGGCGCCGGGGCTCTTCCCCCCAACACGCCGTCCCACGCGCACGGAGGGACCGTAAAGGGGAAGGCGCTCCACTCCGCGGGACACAGGCTGCCAGGAAGGCGAGGCGCACGGCGGACGCTGGGCACAGCACAGGGGTGGGCGCCGCCCCACCAGGGACGGGCAGTTTCCCGCTACCGGAGCAGCTGTCCTCCACGGGAGGCAGTGAGGACAGGACGACACGTTCCTCCTCCCACGAGTGATCAACCGCTGTGCAATTCCGGGAAACCAAAGATACATTTTGCGAGCTGGACCCTGGTTACCATCTCTGAGTTCTGAAACAGGTCTCAAGGATGAGATGAGCACTCCTCCCTCCGCGGGAAGCTTCACCCATGTCAGCACCCGCAGGCCACACCACGCTGGCTGCTGCTACGCTCAGCGCCCACCGCAACTCTGCCCCTTGCTGGGGATGACAGTCACATGAGCCATGTGCAGGGGAACAGGACACGCGATGCTGATGTCACCTTGTTGGAGGGAATGTTTGATATATTCCCTTTCATGATCACACATACAAATACCTGGCCTCCCTGCTGACCCATCTCAGCAGGACCCTTGGGGCTGACTTTTGAGACCAAGACACAGAGAAGCGGGGCTTCTCTGGTGAGTGTGAGCACATGCACGTGCGTGTGTCAGAGGGCGAGCGTCCTGTGGTCTGCATACCTAATACACAGAGGGACTGCACCCAGGGGCAAGTACACACTGCCCCTGGAGGCCCTGACCCTCACGATGCTGTCCCCGTCCACTCAGCCTCGGCCCTTCTCAGCAGGGACAGACGCTGACCACCATGCCTCCTCACATGCCCGGTGGGTATCTGTGTCCAGCAGCCCTGCCCTGTGTGTGGCCGGTCCCCGCAGGGCCAAGCCCGCGTCCTGCCCGGCTCTCCTCCCCTCCTGCTACCCACACCCGCTCCCACCCACAGCCCGTGTGCTTTGATTCTGCAGAATGGCGGTCAAGGTGGCACAGCGACGCTCCCTCCACCCTCTAAAGAGAAATCTCCGCCCCCACAGTCGCACACTCTGGGAACAGGCAGACAGCCTCCTGTCTCTGCAGCCGGTCCTCAGCCGGGATGGAGGAGCTGAGGCTGCGAAGCCTGGGCGTCTGGGTGTGTTTACCACATCACTCCATGCAGTCATCTGTCTGACAGCACTCACTCCCCGTGGGGGAGAATGCTCACAGCACACGCACGCAGAGTGCACATGCACACACACGCCCACACCTCACGACACAGGAGACACGCACACAGAATGCCATGCACATGCCCGTGTGCTCGCAGACACGACGCATGCGTGACACGGCACAGCACACAGCAGCTCGCAGATGCAGACACGCACTCACATGCAGCCCCACACGGCGCTCACACGCAGGGCACACTAGCAGTGCACGCGCAGCGCACACACGTGAGACACACGTGAGCGCGGCCACCCTCCCTCCGGAGCGGGAGGAGCGAGCCAGCGGCTGCTGAATCCTCCCGCAGGCAGCCGCGTGGTCTCTTTCCAGCGCAGCTGCAATGCGGCGCGGCCGGGCGGCGCGCTTCCGCGCTCGGCCACCAGGTGGCGGGACCGCGCGGACCCGCAGACCCTGCCTCGCCCAGGTCCAGGCTGAGCCTGAGACGTGATGGTTTCATCTCTCACGCCTCACGACGAGGTCAGGGTAAAGAATGGCACCTGACAGGCACTCATTGACTCTCCCTGTCGGTTGCTGGGCGAGAGAAGACCGGGGTCCAGTCCGGCCGGTCTGCCGGTCCTTGCTGGCCATCACCGCCCTTGCTGGCCATCCACGCCCGCTGCTCCGCCTCCTGCGCTGCCGGAGGACACCCGTGTCGCTGCACCCACCAGCTCCCAGTCCAGTGGGAGGTGGCTTTGGTTCGGAAGAGGGGGCAGTCCGATCTGGGGTGGGATCAGAAGTGGACATCCACCCAGTCGGATGCACGCTGGCTCGCTCTGCGCGCTCCCTCCAGTGCTGGCCTGACTACAGCGACACTCCCGCAGGGCCCCTCCCGGCCGACCTGCTGGACCGCCGACCTGTGCGGAGCTGTCCCAGAGCCTGGGCCACCCACCAGCATGCTTTACAGCGACTGGCCTCTCTGTGGCTCCAGCACGCACAGCACGCAGGGTCCCTCTGCACAGACAGGTGCCCACACCTTAGACCCAAGGGTCCTTCTCGTGGACCCTCCAGCGTGTCTGCCCACCTGACCTTGCGCTCTGTGTTCCCCATTCTGGAGCTTCCAGTAATGGGGACGCTCCGCATGTTCGTTTTGGCTGGTTTCTCCTGTGATCCAGCTGCGCAGCTCCAGCGCGGGTGGTGCGCTCGCTCTTGCTCCTGGGTGGCATCCCAGGGGCAAGTCTGGCGCCAAGTAAGAAGGAAGCAGCGTGGGTTCCTGCTCATACACGTCTGCGGCCAGATGCGGAGCCGGCTGCACTCACTGGCCCACACACGCTCCGGAAGGTGGTGGGGCCGGGCTCCCAGCTCCGGGCTCCATTCACTGCCCGCCTGCTGCTGCGTGAGTACCGCCGGTGACGGCCCCGTCTGGGTCTCTCCACAGCACTGGCCAGTCATACAGTCCCAGCAGACTCCCTGGGATGACCGGCGACTGCTGCACATGCCATGACTTCACATGGAAAGTGTCATCGGGTGCCAGGTGTCGCCAGAAAGCCAAAGAGCGATGTTTTCTGGAGGCTCAGAAGACACTCAAGGAAATCAGGTTTGAGACTGGAGCCCCACTCTGTACTGTAACATCTCAGTGGACCTGCTGCTCCTGTCCCCGCGGCTTTGGTGACAGTGGGCCAGAGCGGGGCTCTGTCTCTGCGTCGCGGGGACCATCAGCAGGGGTCTGATCCGACGTGACCTTGATCACGGAGCGCGGACAGCGCGGCGGACTGTGTAACAGCGACTATGCAAACCCAGCGGCACGCATCCGGCCTTCAGATGTGTTTAAATAAAATCAGGGGCAGCAGTTATGATACCAAAAAATATTAGTAGATGGTGGAAAACACAGAGGATGATATTTTTGTGTCGTTTCTCCTGTGACGTGTTTGTGTTCTGTCAGGAGGCACGAGAATGAGCACGACCGCACTTATTTCCACCTCGTCGTCCCCTGACACGTGTTCTGTGGATACGGCTCATGACCAGAATCCGGCAAATCCATCGCAATTCAAAGGTTTGTTCCAGTTTTACGCTGCTAGTTCACGTGTCTGTGTCGCCATATTCCAGACGAGGTGAGCTCACCCAGCCTTTGTCTCCTCCGACTCCCTCAGACACAACCTGCCCGAGGCCCCGCCGCGTGCTGTTTGGGGGGCGGGACCGTCCACCCTGCGCACAGCGGGCTTCCTCCCGCGCTCCACCCCCAGCGCCTCGGTCCCGCCCGTGGACGGGCTGCCGCGAGGAGTCTCGTGCACCTCGGGGCGCAGGTATTTCCTGAAGTCAGTATTTTCATGTTCTTCAGAGAGAGACCTAGACGGGGGATTCTCTTTTCAATTTCTGAGGCATCTCCTGACCATTTTCCAAAGTGGCCTGTTCTCCCACCAACAGTGTGTGGGGTTCCCTTCCCTCACACCTACCCACACGTGTCTCTTGTCATTTTGATACAGGCCATTCCCCCGGCGTCAGGCGATCTTCGTGGATCTCGAATCCGCACTTCCCCGTTTCCTCATCACCTGCCGCCCACTGGTGTCTGTCTTCTCTGCAGTGGGGACGGCTCAGATCTGCAGCCCGTTTTGATTTTGGATTGGGTCGCACGATTTTTGTTTTTGTTATTGACTTGCTGTATTAACTCTCAGACATTAACTCTTGTTAGATGTATGATGTGAAACTATTTTCTCTCCTTTCTTATGATGCCTTTTCATTCTGGTGACAGTTAAGTTTTCACTGTATAAAATCTTTTTCATTGAATGTAATCTCATTTATTTGTTTTTCTATTTCTCTTGACATTGCAGTTAAGTCCCTGAAACAACTCTGAGGACAGTATGAAGCACATGGCCTATATTTTTCTACCTACGTGTGGTTTCGTAGAGCAATTTTCAATGTACAAAAAAAGCCACCTGAATTCAGAAGCCTGGTCTCACTGCTGGGAAAACATGGGCGGCGTGCGGTCAGGACACAGGACGCGGAGCACCGCCCCCGCTCAGTCCACATGGCGGAGCAGAGCAACCAGCTGGGAGTGCGATGTGTCCCTGCACAGATGCCCAACTTCAGGCCCAGGGCCCAGAGACGCTTTTCTGGGGACTGTTCCCAGGAGCAGAGAACCCGACGGGACCGCTGGAGTCCAGCAAAGAGCCCACAGCAGCCGGCCCTCCTGCACTGGCAGCCTCCACACAGAGATGCTGGGGACGGACACAAGTCGCAGACGAGAGCAGACGGAGCGAGTGGGGGACGCGGCTTGCCAGGCAGGGGACGCGTGCCCGTGTCCCCGCTGATCCCCGCACCAGTCAATCTGAGGAGGCGGGAATGCTGTCCCATGTATGTTCAGTTCATTTAGAAAAACAAATACGTGAAAACTGTCAGTCAGATAATAATCATGCCCCACCAACACCTAAAACTCACTGTAAAGCTAATGCTATGAAATCCGTGGGACACTGGCAGAGAAGTGAAGAAAAACAGATCCGCTGAAAAGATGAGGGAGGTCAGCAGAGGCCCCAGATGTACATGGCGGACAGGGTGGGAGCGGCGGGCAGCCGGCCGGCTCCCTGGGGGAGCTGCTTTCATCCCCGCCCGTCTGCCCGGGTCCCAGACCCACAGCTGTGCAGACGCGGGAAGCTTCATCTTTATCTGAAGACCGCAAATACCCTGCAACACCGTCTGTGACTTTTACTTTTAAGTGTGGACATTTCTTAACTTACAGGGGAAATAAACCAGCGACGCAGTGATAAGGTTTGGGCCCATAAAAGTGAAAAACCATCATGTGGTGAGAGGCATCCTACCGGAGTGAGCCGTCATCACAGACTGAGGGAAAATATCTGCAGTATGTCAGAAGAAGAATCGATATAGAGTCTGAAACTGGACAAGAACAAGACAACCTAGGAGAAAATGCATCAAGAATCGAAACTGGAAGCACAAATAACCGAAAGTCTGTAGGAGATGCTCAGGCTCGTTAGCAGTTAGGGAAACGTGTATTAAACAATGTACCGTTTTCACCCATGAAATGGGCAAAGCTGAAAAGACGGACAGCGTCCTCTGGCCCAGAAAGGGTGGGAGCTGCAGCACTGGTGGGCGGTTGATCGGAACGAGTAAGCGTGTGCGACCCCTTCGCCGAGGCCAAGCCTGAGCACCCGTGTGCCGGTGCCACGGCCTGTGTGTGCGGACCGGAAACTACGTCTCGCGGCCGTGAGCGAACAAAGTCAAGGCGACTCTCCCGTGAAACACCCACTGCTGTGTACGAGCGGGACGGACCGCATGTTGTGACCAGCCACGCTCCAGCTGCGCAATTAGGAAGAGGAGGCCACAGGGAACAGCCGACCTTCCCACGTTCACGGGAAACTTCGTGGCAACGCAGGCGCGTTTGTGGGCAGACACTCATGATCATGAGCGTGGGGCAGCGTCAGAGAGCCGTGTTGGCTTTGCCTTCACAGGTCGTTTCTTGGTTTAATGAAGCCCTTTTTTTAAAATGGGAAAGCAAATCCAGGTAAGAAAGAAATCTGTCAAGCAGTCTTCTACGATGGCTGTGAATCCAACCCAAAACTTCGGCCTGTTCATAAGCAGTCGTTATTTGAAGGGAAAAATGCATTGTGTGGCCTCTAAATATTTTTAAGGTTAACACCTAGAGGTGAATCTGTCTGTAACAGCCTCATCCGGACGGACGAGCTGCCTCGGCCACACTCCGCCCGGCACCTACAGGCTCCCGGTGCCGGGCCCGCTGGGTGGGCGCCACGCCTGCCCTCTGGGGCCCGCCGAGCACACAGGTGTCTGGAATGAGCCACAGGTGGCGCGGGCATGCGAGGCTCAGGGGACAGGCTTGCGAGGAACCGAGGCAGGCACGTCCCTCGCATTCCATGCAGATGCCATCTGGTCTTTTTAGAATTGCCTTTTATGAGAAATGACATTTGACTGGCGGAGGGTCGGTGCAGAGTTAATTTCCTCACTGGTGACATGCATGGGAGGTAGGGTGGCCGGACAAGTCCGTGACAAGCTGGCCTTCTGCATGGGGCAGGGCAGGGCTATTAAGAGCAGAGGCAGCCACAATTCACCATGAAACCGGGGGCTTCCGCCCCGACTTGTGGGGCCCGGCCGCCCCTCCTGGCTCCCCATGGGGACCCAAGGTTCGTCCACTGCAGGAGCCCCGGCCTCTGACTCAGGGTGACCCCGAGGAGACTGGCAGACCCTAGGATCTCTCAGGGGACCTGATGATATGACATAAAAGGGCCTATGTCTGCAGAAAGGTGTGGACTGAAACGTCTCTCAAGGCCATAGGCTCAAGGTCAGAAGTACCACGGGGCTGGTGGGTCCCTGGGGTGTCCTGGAGACTCAGCTCAAAGCTGTCCCCTGCCCCGAGCCTGCAGACACCACCCCTCGTCTACCAGTCTCCTCCCTCACATGTGCTGACAACAGCAATTTGTGAGGATGAGGAGCTCGCTTCCTGTGAACATCTCATTCGGGGACAGAGTGTCCTTCGGGGACACAGCGTGCCCATCAACAGACGCCTAAGTTTCTAGGAGGACAACGAGCACGCTCGCCCCCAGGCAGCATCTCGCAGGGCACGGAGCTGGGCATTTCAGACCAGAGCCCGGGGACTGTGTGTCCCATGCGGGCTCGGGAGACAGGACACGTGAGTGTCTCCCGTCATCGGGCCCAGCCCCATGTGACACTGCAGTTCAGAAAATGTGCGAGGAGGCACAGAACAGAAAATCCATCAAAAAGGAAAAGAAATTCAAAAGAAGCAAAGTCACCTTTCTTACCATTTTCAAGCGAGCTAGCCATGATGTGAATTTTTAGTCATTTTGCCCAGTTAAATCCCAAGGAAATGAATTCCTGTTTCTCCAGACACACTCCACACGCTCCTTTATACCCAAGCTCGCGGCGCCCCAGAGGTCCGCACGGCACGAAGCAAATCAGAACCTCGAAGGCGCCCATGGGCGCCCTCCTCGCCCCTCCGCAGCTGAGCGTCTCTTCCGCTAGGCCCGGTCGACAACAAAACGAAACCCGGCACCTCCCGGCTAGACGCATGGCCACCAAGAATCCGACACCGCGTGGGGTCGCACCCCCAGGGCTGTGACCACCCACCCGCACCGCTGCTCCTGCTCCGGCCTGCGTCTCTGCTCCAAGGCGCCGTGCCCGGACTTCACGTCTCCGGGATCTGCACGCATCACGTCTGTCTCCGTGCCGCCCTCAGAGACCACCGCCTGCGTGGCCCTGGGTCCCGCTAGCTGTCCCTGCTCCAGGCCGCTCCTCGGCCACCTCCCAGGGGAGCAGGATGCTGTCTGCCAAGGAGACTGCCTGTCTCCGTTGAGCCTCACGCCCGCCCTCTCGTGCTAAAAGGTCAGCTGTGACCCAGGACATCTTTCCACTCTCGCCCGCCTCCCCGCATGGGCCCCCTAAGCCTCCCGACCAGGAGGCCTGAGACACTTCTCGCTCCCTACACATTTCTCTTTGCAGACCCTCCCCGGGGCCACGAGACGGTCCTGCTGCCCAAATAGGCCCCTGGTGTCTCCCGATGTGGCTGGAGTTCCTCCTCCAGAGGTACCTGAGTAGCCTGCTAGCTCACAGATGGCTCCTCGCGGCGGCAGGGGCAGGAAGCCTTCAAGTCGTACTTTACTCTCTCCCGGGCTTCACAGGGCTCGTCTACTCCCTACAGGGGCAGTGAGTGAATGGTGGCGACGCAAAAGGAAATGAGGAAGGGTAGCTGGATGCATGGTGGAGGCGGGAGGGGGTCAAGGGGTGGGTAGAAAGATGGCTGGAGGGAGGGAGGGATGGGCGGACAGATGGATGGACGGATGTGTGGACGGGTGGATGCATGGATGGGTGGATGGATGGCTGGACAGATGGGTGCATGGATGGACGGGTGGCTGGTGGATAGACGGTGCATGGACACGGATATGGCATCTTTACTACTACGGAGAAAGCCTTTATGTTTAGTGGAGTGGTGGGTGTGGGCAACCACCAGTAAATCACCAAAGGGCCTGAGAGACTGTGACCGGGTCCCAATGTGATGGGGCAGCGAGTGCCCCGGCGCCCGCTTCCTGCAGCTGCTGCCTGCCCTCCCCGGGGTCCTGTGTCAGCGCGGCTGGCCCCTCCGAGGCGAGCTCGCTGCCTCTGTTCTCGGCAGTCCTCTGGGAACGCGTTCGCCTGCCTTCAGACCCCGGCGCTTGGAAAGAGTTAAGGTGACCAGGGAGTGAAGAATTTAAATTCTTCTGCTTCTCACCAACAAGATCCGGTCTGATAGCCAGGAAACCGCTAAATTCTTCAAACGCAGGCTGAGAATCTTCTTGACAGGCAGGCGCGTCTGGGCTGCAGCGGGCGTTGCTGGGAGCTGCCGTCCCGGGTCTCCCCTCCTCCCGCGCGCCCGGAGGACGCGTGTCAATCAGCGCCGGCAGCCTCGGGTCCCTCCCCGGTTCAGAATCAATACGGCCGACTCCTTTCAGGTCAGGAGACTCACAGCAGTTACGGCACTTTCCCGTTTGTTTTCCCTGGTGCCCACAGCCCTCTCGTCCTCCACCCCGTGTCCCGCCGCCTTCTGATTTCCCGCGGGCAGCAGGACGCACCGCCGCCCATGGCCAGGCCAGGTGGGTGCCACCCGCCAGCCGCAGGGCTGCTGTTTCCTTCCGGGGCTGCGGGCATGTGGGGGTGCGCAGGGCCTGTGCAGGGCTTGTATGGGGGGCCTGTGCGGGGAGGGGAGCGTGCGGGGGCGCGCCATGTGCCCCAGGAGTAGCTGGCGGCCCCAGGGCCACCGCAGAGCGCGACCCAGAAACTTCACTCAGCCCCGAGCTGTTCTCTTCGTCACCCCAAGGCAAGCCTGCTCAGTGGGAGTGTGGGCGCCGCGCAGAGGTCTCGTCTGGAAGCCGAGCGCGGGAGGGCCCACCGCACCAGGGCTGCGCCGTCAGGTGACCGCGGATCGCTGAGTAGGACAGCCGCGAGGACAGGCTGCGTCCCGTCACGAGGGCCAGCACGGCACGTGAGAAGTTTGAGAGTTCCCTGGATTGAAGCCCCTCATTTTGTCAAGAAAGAAAAAATGTGTTCGCATCATTCCAGGTCTGGTGGTTAATTTTTGCTTTATTTTTAAATAGAAGGTTTCGGATCCGGGACCAGTGAAGACCGCTGTCTCCGGTTGCCCCGCTGCGAATCCAACGCCAGGTGTCAAATACATCGCTTTTAGGAAGAGCTCGCTCATCACGGAAACAAAACATCCTGCTTGCTTCTTCCAGCACTTAGTCATAACCCAGGGACATCCGTCCGTGGGGCCCCAACTTCAGGGGATGCACCGCCTCCCACACAAGGAGGCGCCGACACACGCCCGCCTCTGCGCTCGAATCGTCTCTAAGTCGATTAAATGTGATGCTTCGAAAATGTGTCCTCAGACACTGAAAAATTTAATCCAGATTAGAAGCCAGCAGCCGATAAACTGTGTTGGAGGGGAATTTACTTCAAGCGTAAAAGAGCTTTTGAAACATTTTGCACTAATTCTGTCTTCTGTGGAATTTGTTATTTTGTTTAGTTCAAGCCGAGAGAATGAATGGACCAATACGTTCCAATATTGCTCTTGGATACTCAGAATGAAGCAACTGTATATTGGGATAGATTATCAAATAATTTTTTAAGTTACCCCAAGTTTGTCTGTTTATAGTATTTCTGGCTTCCTTAAAAATCCGTTAGTTCTGACACTACATCTTTTCTTTATAAACTGATGCAGTTCTTGGAAGATGTTCACTGCGCCGCTGTGGTGAGGGTCTCCCCGGCAGAGCGACCCCCCAGCACCTGACCCACCCCGGGGTCCTCCAGGGAGGTCGTTGTCACTGAGATTCCTGCAGCTTCATTGTCTCCTCCTGTGGAGACGGGAGAGCAGGCCCATCGCCCGGCTTGGCCAGACCCCGCGCGGTCGGAGGGAGCTGGTTTGACCACACCCGCTGTCCCCCAGCGCCACACACAGGTCAGGGATTGTTGGGAGAAGGCGAGGGACCCAAAAGGCAGAGGGGCAGTGCCTCCGACACCCTCGGCCTCCGGCTCATGGGTGCTAGACAGCGGGGATAGAAATGTCGGTTCAGTGGTGCTGTTCCCTCTGAGGAGGGTCCAGCATTCTGCTCCCACCTCCCCCGGAGCTCTGCCTGCGAGGCAGTGGGGCCTGCCTGCTGGTCAGCTTTCCTTCGGTGACAGCTCCCCAGAACAGGGGGTAAGAAAACACCGTGCGCTTAACTGTCACGGAGCCCTGTGGGCAGCGCGTGCTGGCGTCTCTCGCCCTGCAAACCCGGATGGGTATGTCCTGACCTGACCCAGTCCGCACTCCCTAGGAAAAAATATGACAACGTCCCGGGTAGAAACCATGATGGTGATGCCAATGAAATTCTCTGACCAAGAGAACTAGTCATCTTAATGTTTGCTTTTCAAAAAAAAGTATATGTACCTGTGTGTGTGTGTGTGTGTGTGTGTGTGTGTGTCCACACACATGCCTCTATAGACTCACTCTTGTCATGGCCATTGCAGAGATGATTCTGTAAATCTAAGGCTCAATTCCCAACGGCCACATAGGCGGGAAGGGCACGGACGGCGAGAATGGGGACAGGACTCAGCCTGCCTGCGCCGCGGCCCCACACCAGGCTGTCGGCAGACAGAGACGCACACAGAGGCCCGGCCCCAGCAGCCCAGCCCCGCGCAGCCCGTCCGGCACTGCCCGTCCCGCAGGGAGGCCTGGGAGCCCCGGTGACGCCGGGCGGCTCAGGAGCAGGCGGGGCACGGCCTGGAAACCGGTGGAAGATGACCCAGAAAAGAGGGAAGAAACTTTCAGTCTCCAGTTAAAACGAAGCATTGCTGAAAGGCCGACATAAAGTAATGATTGCAGGCAGACTTAAAAACCCTTATTCAACATACGCCGGTATTTGTTATAGTGCAAACCTAGAATATTTACTACACAGTCATGTCACAAACAAACGGGACGGTATCTATGTTATATAACAATGCAGGGTTTTGACAGATATTCGAGGCGGCAGAGAATTCCCACCGGAGGGTCTGCAGCGACATCTGCCCAGGACATCTGTCTCTCTCAGGGAACTGAGGGAACCTCTAGGCTGTGTCTCCCCCGGAATACCCACGCCTCCTGTTCCCAAGTCAGGGGAGTCCCGGGGACACACGGGTCCCCACCTGCCCGGGCACCACACGACTCGGGCGCCGCACCGCCCTGAGAAAGTCAGTGGATGGCGTGCATAGCTCCTGCACACGTCCTGCAGTTCAGTTTCGAGATGAGTGCGGCTCCCTGCTCACCCAGGAAATGGGAAGGGTGGTCCTTCTGTCCTTAGAGGACACGGCCGCCCCCACGGGCCAGCGGCAGGGTATCAGTGACGCCGAGGACGGTCAGGAGGCCCAGGTGCCTGCTCGTCTCCTGGAGGCACAGCGCCTTCGGGAGCAGGAGTCTGCAAATCCCAGCTGCTGGGTCCACGGCAGCCCGGCCGGCAGGAGCGCTGGCTGAGATGCAGCAAGCGCATCTGAGCCATTCTCCCCACGAGTCCTCAGCCCCTGCATGACTGGCCTGGCAGCCGCGCCCACCCCCTGCCGGGACCCCGCAGGCGCCCTGCCCGCCCACGGTGCTGCCGTGTCTGTGGCAGCCCCAGGGACAGCGCTGAGTGACCTTGAATGTCCTCCACAGACACCCGCTTAAGCACAGGTTCTAAGTCAATTTGTCACGTAGAGCAGGAAGGACAGGATTTGACTTGTTTCTGCCCCTTTGAAGCCAGCTCTTCCTGGAAATGGCACTCGATGGCATTTCTCAGGAGACGGTGACAAGGGCGGTACAGTGATCAGCACCACGAAGCCCCGCTGTGCCTCCCCCCGCACCGCTGCGGGGAGACAGGAAAGCGCCTCTCAGGCAGACCCCCAGGCAGCGCTGGGGACATGCGTTCCTTGAGCAGACCTGTGCCCCACGCGCACGCTCCGGGGAGGGTCAGGGCCCTCCGCGTCGTCCAGCGTCGTCCAGCCTGCGGGTCCCCACGTCCCGTCCCACAGCGTGTCCACCGCTCACCCCTTGGCAGACTTCTCTAGCACAGAGGACTGGGGCGCAGTCCTGTGGACGGACGGGGACAGCCTGCCAGCCTCTTGGGGGAGCCGCAGCGGCTGGGCTGGGGTCAGGACATCAGAGTCTGGACAGGACAGGGCCCGCGGCCACCAGCTCCGTCCACCAGTGCCGGCCCTCCAGACCGCAGCTCAGCGGCCCCCTCCAGTGACACAGACTTGCAGTTTGATTGGGGCCCAATGTGTCTCACTCCCCCGAGAAAGAAAAGACACACACTTCAATCCCCGGTGAAGATAGGGCTTCGGGAGAGAGAATTCTGCTGGAGCAGTGAGCGAGAGGCTGACTGGTGACGGCGGGTCCCACCTCCCGCGTCTCAGCACTCCACGTGTGGGTGCTGGCCGTTCCCTGGGTGGGAGTCTGGCAGGTAATCACGATGCTTACAGACGGGTGCACGGACGGCAGAGGTGGGGCTGGCGCCCACGGGCGTACCCTGTTCGCAAGCGAGGCCGAGGAGCCCACGCGGGGAACATAGGTCCCCGCCTGCCCACAGAGAAGCGCTGGGTGTTAGAGTCCACAAGGGAAGGTTCTAGAACCGAAAAGGTTGGAAATGCTGGGGGACACGGACGTGGGATTTCCCGTTGCAGGAATTCTCAAAGCTTTCAATAAGCTCATGCTCAGAGCCATCCTCCAGGGCGGCCTGCAGTGTGCCCAGCCTCCTCTCTGTGGGGACTCGTGCTGCGTCCTGGTCACAGACGTGTGGGGACGCCCAGCTCCTAGTGCGGCAGCCCCACCCACTGGAACAGACGCTGCCCTGGGCGTAGCCTTGTCACGGGCTGGGGGCGCTGTTCTGAGCTCCTTACCCCTCTCACCTCCCTCCTTCCTTGCTCCCACTCGGCCCCACTTTTCCCTTCATTTTTCCCCCAATTTTATCTTTTAATGGAACAAATTCAACAGAGTTAGCAACAAATTTATGCAAATACATAAATTCACCCCTCGGGATGCTGGTAGGGTCAAAGGGATTTAAGGGGAGTGACTTCAAAGGACAGGGACATGGGGCACCAGGCTCTGGCCCATGCTGTGCCCGCTCCACGAGGCGCCCACAGGGCACCGGGAAGCCGCAGGGCCCGCGCTGCAGCGTCTGCACCGGCGCAACGGCAGGGCCGTGCGGGTGTGTGGCCAGCGCGGGAGGAAGCTGGCCCCTCTGGGTCTCTGCAGCTGTCCCTGAGCCCCTGCCCAACGCCCACGCCCGGAAAGGACACGGCGCCCACGTGCGGGAGGACCGCGCACCGTCCCGGACGAGCAGCACCGCGGTGGTGAAGAGGCTGAGCTGGAGGCCAGGCGCGGACCCCGCACAGATCGGTCCCCCACTCCCTCCGCGTCCTGCCCTCCTGGCCTCTGTCCACGGCTGGTAATCAGCATCCATGTGCCACTGGCCGGAGCTGCTTTAGTGCCCCCACAAGTCCCACAACCTCGCTTCGCCCAGAGGGACAAAGCGGGGCAGACACGAGGGGCTGCAGCTTCAACGTCGGAGCCAATTCCTGGCGCAACGCGAGCTCGCGCCCCCAACCCTGCGGGCCCCAGGGAGTGGGCACCCCTCGGCGCACACGCTGACCACTGCCCTCTTCACGTTTGGCGCATTTCCTCAGGGAGCGGACAGTCATCGCTAATCTGCGAGAGAAGCCCGTGCAGACTCGCTGTCGTCTGTGAGCATCTCAGCGCCCTGGAGGGAACCAAGCAGCCCTGAGCCCGCAGAGCGGAGCTGGGCCCGCGGCGGGGGCTCTGCCCTGCTCTCCCGCCGCCGCCGCCGCCGCTTTTTCTGAGAAATGCTAGCAGATGCTAATGTCTGCTGAGCATCAACCACAAAGCAAGCTGTTCCCACTAACACTCTGAAGTCCCTGCATCATCCTAATGGCTTAAGTCTTGGGTGTATTTTCTCCAAAGATGCAAAACGCAGCACTTCCCTCCTCTGGGGACGGCGGAGGGGAGGGCGGCGAGGCCGGGGCCAAGCGTGTCAGGCTGCCTGGAGAACTGACGTCCAGCAGCAGGCGGCTGGCTGCGAGGGAAGAAAACTGACAGGTGCTCGCTCACCGTCAGAGAAGAAGCGAATGAGAGCAGAGACCGTCACTCTGTTCAGGACCAGCAGCAGAAGCCGTCCTTGAACATTCCAAGGAAGAAATGGTAACGGCTGAAGTCGCGTTTCTCACTCAACCCAGCACGGAATGCAGACCTGCAGACCCAGGTGAGAGCGGGCCCTGAGTCTACGCGTGGACGTGGAAAGCCTTTCTGCCGGGGGCAGGCACGCGGGTGCTCGGCTCACAGGGCGGTCCCTGCGGCGTGTGCGCAGTGCCCTGGGCGCCGCCTGTCCCGGGACCATACGCCCCACGGCTTGGGGGAAACGCTGAAGCGGCGTCTGCGCGGTGCCTGAAGAAACCTGCAACGCAGTGTCAGGCAGAACACCAAACAGACCTGGAGACGCAGCGCGTGTCTGAACTGAGCTGTCGGGGGAGACGGCCATCAGGGCTGCGGGCGGGCGGATGTGGTGCAGGCGGCAAGGACATGAGAGGAATGAAGTGCCGCTCCAGGCAGAGGACACAGTGGGCGCAGAGGTGGGCACGGGGCTGGGGTCTGTGCGGGCGCCAGGGCTCGGGGTCAGAGGGGCCCGGCCCACGGCTGCAGCCCAGCACCCTTGAGGGTTCTGCCCCACGGTGGAGGGCGGGGCGAGGGCGGCTCACAGGGATGGCGTTGAGTGACTTCAGGGTTTCGTAGATGATTACACATTGCAGAGAGGGTGCTGTGAGGCAGGCAAGTGGTTGGGAGGACCAGCATGGCCCCAGTGAGGGCCCCAGGGCAGGGGGGACATGAAGATTATGGACTCCCTGTCGGAAGGGCATAAAGGTCACTGCGTGGCAGGACGCTCTCCTTGACTCCACCTTGGAAGCTGAAGGTGCTGAGGCCTCCGAATCAAGTGTGCAGTGGGAGCTTTGGGGGAGAGGCTGTGGGGCACCCCGCAATGCTGGCCAGTGACCCTCAGGCCCCAGAGGTCGAGCCGGGTGCAGCCTGCACCCCGACAGGAGGGTCTCAGAGCTGGGTTGCGAGTGAGACCAGGACCCCGACACTAAAAGCAGAGAGAGGAAGGACAGCCTGGTGGAGCAGTGGGCAGGACCCCCGCCTGCCGCTGGCACCGTCCACTCCCTCCCCCGGATCCGGGTTCATATCCTGGGACCGAGGAAACAACGAAGATGCACAAGAAAATCGAGGAAATGTTTCTTCCTCCCCCTCCTCTTTCCCCGCCTGCCTACTCACCTCCATTCCTGACTGCACCTTCCTCCAGAAAAATAGCGTGGTCAGTCCCGTCGGATGCTCGGGAGACCCATCGAGATGAGTGCACACACAACAGTGCGCGAAATGGAAGAGAAACGAGGATTTGGACAAGTTAGTGGTGACCCAGGTGGGAGGCCGCAGGGAAGGGGCTGCTTGTGGACTCACTGGTCGGACTCAGACGCTGACTGAGGGTGACTCACACCTGGAACGTATATCGTGCTGTCGGGCAGGTGTCAGCACAAGGGCACACCCACGTGCAGAGGGGAGGGAGCCAGGGCCGGAGTCGGCACCAGGAGTGAGGCGGGGCTCAAGCTGCAGGAGGCGTGGGGGCTGACGGGAAGGCCGGTGGGCCCCACAGCCGACCCAGGCAAGCTGAGAGCAAATGGTCAGCGGGAAAGCCTGGTGGCCACAGGCTCGGAGCTCACACGGGGGCTCCGTCGAGATGGGAGCCCCCTCTCCACTGGGGGAGCTGCAGCCACATTACCACATGGACTAGGATTCAGAAGCCAGCGCTGGGAAAGGAAAGAGAGCCCTGCTGGAACCTGAGATGACGAGGCGCTGATTGACGACTGAACAGAAAGTAAACCCTGTACTCAAGCTTAGTCGCCAAATTCTGACGTTGGCGTGACTGTCCTCCCGAGGGTCAGGGTGGGCCTGTGTGAGCGGAAAACAACCACAAGCTTCACAGCACTCGGTAACGACCCAGATCTGAGGTGCCGCGCAGGGTCACGCCTGTCCCAGAAGTGTCCAACTCGCCACTCAGTGACAAAATCACTCGGGCGATGTGACAGGACTCAGCCACACGAGTCAACGCTCTGACCTTCAGGCCGGAGACAAGACTCAGATCCTCGTTTGCAGTCAGTTTTTCCAGATGAGCCAGGAAAGATGGGAAGATGTTTCTAGGTAGACATGCCTACCAGTCCTGGCCCCTGCTGGACCCCACAGGACAGGGGCTGCACCGTCCCTGCCGTGACCCACCTGCACCGCGGCCCTCGGGCAGGAGGGGCCCCGCTCTGTCCCTCACCGGCCTCCCTCACCAGACTGCAGTGGGCAGACGCCTGAGTCCTGTGGACATGACACCCACTTCTCTGGTGGCATGGATGCCTCCTGGCCCTCAGGCTGAAGTCACTGCATTTCCTCCCAGTGGTCTCAGGCCGTTCACTCTAACACCGACCTTCAAGAATTTCATTTCCGGTCAACGCCACCTCTCCCTTCGGTGGGCACTGGTTTCAGCACCTGGGCATTCAAAGCTTGTCCCATTTCTACCGTCACGGGGCTCTCTCTCAGAGGCCTCTTTCTCCACGTGTAAGACGGACTATTCCCGCTCACAGGGGGATGGGGTTCTGACGCACTAGGGACGCTGGTCCGTGATGGAGAGGAAGCCCGCAGGAAGCCCCGCAGGGCGCTGGTGCAGAGAGGGAGCCGGACCACGGACCCCAACGCTCTACCCTGCCCATGTGAGCTGCTTCTTGGTACAAAGTGGCTTTGAAAATCACTCAAACCTGCGAAGGCGGTAAGAAAACGAAATCCAGACCCAGCTGGAAAATGTTCCAGGAGAAGGTGGGTCTGCTGTGGGCGGGCCTCTCTGGCTGCCGGTCCCTCCTGTGTCCCCAGTTCCCATATGAGGCGCGTGGCTGGGCCGCAAAGTGCCTGTGGCGCTGTCCTGAGATAAGACGAAGCGTGGGAGTGTGGGGTGAATTGACTGTCACCTGCGAACCTGCAGCCGCCCGTCCCCACAGGACAGGGTGCAGAGACCATCTCACCGGACACGCGTCTGCCCAATGTCCCCTCTGCACAGAAACTCCTGCTCGCGGTGAATCGCACTTTGCAAATTAGACTAAAAAAGAGTGACAGACTCAGCTGACACGAGCACGTGAATAAAGTGAGAAGTATTTTCAGTAAGACGCGGTGCTTACCGAGTGCTCAGGAGGCGGGTGAAACAGTCTAACGAAAAGTTAAATGTAGATTAGGGTTCACTGGGCTCAGTGCACTGGATGTGACAGCTTCATCCTTTCCAGAGGGCCAGGGTGCATTTCTTCTGTCCTCGGGTCAGAGGGGGCGTGGCCAGAGGGGCGTGGCCCCCCCCCCCCCCCGCTAGTGCCTGTGGGGTGTGGGGGGGACCTGGGGGGCTGGGCTCTGGAGAGAGCAGTGGAGTATTTGAGGGAGGAGAAAAATAAGCATGTTTTATTTGTCAAACTTGTCAAGTTTCTAAGGAAAACAACCCTGTTTTCTTTGTCATTTGTTTCTTTCAATTTAGTCTGAAATCCCAACATTTCATTCAAGTCCATTGCGGCAGGAATTTTGATCATGTCACAATTATTTTGGCAAAATTCAAATCCCACGGAGATGTGGGGACACACAGCTCACACAGGTCATTGCTCGCATAGAGACCTGGGGCTAGACATTTTTATGGTTAATAAAATAAATTGCTAAAAAGTGATAAAATGAATTTTTTATTCATTTATTTAATAAGTGGTGTTGGGAAAACTGGAAAGACTGCAAAAATCAAACAAACTAGACAACTCATTATCACCAAGTACAAAAATAATTCAAAATGAATCAAAGACCTGAAATCATAAAATACTGAGAACAAAATGCGGGGAAAATGCCCCGTGACCGCTACCTCAAAGGAGGAGCAGTGCCAGCAAAAGAAACCAGAGCAAAACAGCCACTGGGACGGCATCAGACTGAAGGGCTTCTGCACGGCAGAGGAAACCACCCCTGAAACAAAAAGACAGCCCAGGGACTGGAGAAGATATCACACAGCAGACCTCAGATAGAAGCTTAGTCTCTGAAAGATGCCAAGAGTTTACGTCTCAACAAAGAAAAAGCAAAGGACCCAACAAAAAATGGGCAGAAGAACTGAATAGAGCCCTTTCCAAAGAAGACACACAGGTGACTTACAGACACGTGAGAAATGCTCCACCTCACTCGTCAGAGAAATGCAGATAAACACCACGGTGAGACGCCACCTCACACCAGGGAGAACGGCCTCTGTCGAAAAGGCTGGAGACGCAGGTGCTGGAGGGGCGTGGAGAAAAGGGCTACGCTGTGGCGGGAAAGCTGGTGGACCCGCTCTGGAAACAGCGCAGGTTCCTCGAACAAACAGAGATGATCTTCCACTGGACCCAGCCATCCCTCTCCCGGCCGTGCACCCGGAGGACCCCAGTCTCCAGTCAGGAAGACACCTGCACCCCGGCGGTCACAGCAGCCAACACGTGGACGCAAGCTCGTGCCCGTGAGCAGAGGAGGATAAAGAAGCTGTGGTCTGTAGGCTCAGCGGAGTTCTATGCAGCTGTTTAGAAAAATGAAATCGTACGTGGAACTGGAGGGGTCGTGTTGAGTGAATCAAGTCAGAAAAAGAGAAAAGCAGGAAGGCTTCACTCACGTGGGACATCATGAATGAAACAAGAGAACATACGGATCCCAAGAAAGAGACAGCAGGACCCGGGACTGGCCATGGGGTGGAGGGAAGGTGGCGGTGAGAGGCACTGGGACGCTGGAGATCCGGTGGCGGATGGGGTGTGAAATATAGACTGAGATGAGATTTGGGTGAAATATAGACTGAGATGCAATTTTTCAATTTAATAAAAAAAGCAGCAGACCATTAGACGAGGACAGAGGGACAGAGACAGGACAGAGGTGCCACCAGTTTTACAAGACCATGTCAGGCAGCCCCTGATTTTAACATGTAATCAACCAAACATAATATGTCCATGGATGAGACTTCCCTAAAAGCCATTTGATAATATTATTATTTTAATAGCTTTCTGTCACTTTGGGGAAAACGACGGAGCCAGAGGGAAGTGCAACTAATACTGCTTGAAGAGCTATGGTTTCAATTTGACATTTTTACAAAGAACATGTTGCAATCCTTTCTCCAAGTTGCAAAGTTAGTGGCCGGTGCGGGCACGTGGCGCAGACAGCGGAGCAGGTGACACGGTTTCCACGTGTCCCGGGACCGACGCGTCGTCCGGGGCGTCCTTTCCGCCCCCGTTCTGCGCCTGCTCAGCCGGGAGACAGCGCTCCTCGCCTCCCGTCCACACTGCTCCGTCTCTGGCGTTTTCTCCGTCGCAGCGTTTCTCTTCCAAGTGGACTGTATCTACCTGAATCCGAGCTGGTGGACAAGGAGGGGGGCGGCCCCTCCCGAGGCTCCGCCTCCCCGGGTCACTGTCAGGGCCGCCCGTGGCCAGGGCTGCACCAGGCCTGCTGCGCCCTCCCCCAGCCGTCTGCGCACAGGACCGCTGTGCCTGTGCCGGGTGGGCAGCGGCTCGGGGCGCCTGGGCTCTCTGTCCCGCAGTTCCGAGTGGGGAGCCACACGCGGATCACACCTTGTCACGGTCTCCACGGCATGAGATGGAACTTAAATGTCCCTGGGCTCCCGCCAGACAATTTGGAAAGAAAAACACTTCGGATCTCCTTCTGGTGTTTCCTAGAAAAGGGGTCTGCAGCCGGCGGCTGGCGGTTCCGGGAGAGAGAAGCAGCAGGCTGGCTCCGGCCTGCCCAGGAACCGCATGTCACTGGGACGGCGTTCACGGGGGACACGTCTGCCACGTGGCGCACACGCCTTGCGGGCAGGGGCTGGGCTCAGCGTCGGCGATCCCGCCAGGGGACATAGGCAGACGGCCCTAGAGTCAGTCTGCCTGGCACACGCTCTCCCTCCCTGTGGACGTGTAACGTGCGCACCGGCACGCACGGAGACACACACGTGTGCACTGATCTGCACGTGGAGGTGGTGCTGGGGGACAGGTCAGCATGGCGTGACGTCTGCGTCCCTGGTCCCACCGACGGGGCGGCGGCTGCAGCGGCCTCGGCTCCGCCTCCGGGATCTGGTCTCCCGGCTCTCAGGACTCGGGACACACCGAGCTCCGCGACGGGTGCGGCCCGCTGGAGTCTGGGTGAGGGCTGGTCAGGACCGCACAGTGCAGGGCCGCCCAGAGCCCGGTGCCCGGTTCAGCAGGACGGCCTGGTGGGGAGGGCGGTCCGCGCGGGGACGGCGCAGCTGAGAAAGCGGGGCCAGGAGGCGAGGTCTCTGCTGAGTCCCTGCGGGACTGTGGGCCCTGACACACTGACGCGCTGCGTCTTGGCTGCCAGGACACGCTGACCTCCCGGGGTGCAGCGGCGCGGGCTGGCAACCGGCTACCACAGCGCGCGGCGGCCCCCGCAGGCGCCCCGCCCACCCCGCAGGCGCCCCGCCCACATGGCGCCCCGCCCCCTGCAAGCGCCCCGCCTCCTGTGTCCCCGCCCCCTTCTGATTTCTCCCCGTCCATCCCCCCCACCCCCCGCCCCCGCCATGGCGACGACCCCTGCGCTGATGAGGGCGCCCCAGCGCTGAAGATGTGCGGGGCCACCAGCCACAGCCGCAGCCTCCGCCTGATACCCCACAGCAGGGGTGCGGGGCTGGCGGCGGACCACACCAGACCCCCAACGTCCTGGGCGCAAGGACGGCGCTGCCCAGGGGACCCTGTGCGGACCCCTCAAGCTAACAGCACTGCCTGCTGGGCTGCGCGAGGGACGGACGGCCGGGACATGCACCGGCCCAGGATGAACGTGCACGGCACCCAGCCCTACTCCCTGGGGGTTTAAGAAGCAGCTCCGAGTCCTTCCCAGCCCATTGTCGGCTGTCGTCTCTGCTGAAGGCCGCCCGGTGACCGCCCGGGCTGTGCACGTGGACCGTCTGCTGTGGCCCAGTTCGCCCCTAGACGCCACCTGACTTAGACCACGAGGCGTCATTGTTGGTTTCGTCCCGTTTGTGCCACACAACGCACACGCCGTGGCTGCTCACCTGGGGTGGGGCGCCGCCGCTCCGTTTGGCCCACCTGCGGACGCGCTCACGGGAGGACGCTCGGGATTGGGACTTAGCGCTCTCGAGTGTGCAAGATAGAGAGGAGGCGTCGGGAGACATTTTCAGGAGCGGATGCACACCGTGTCTCAGAAGAGGGGTTTCTGGGACTGGACTCTGCTGCTGCGCCCCAAGGTCGAAAGGGGCCCCAGGACCCACCCCGGTGAAGTGGGTGGGTCATCGGGAGGCGCAGCAGCCTGCGAGCTGGACGGCCTTCCGCAAGGTTCTGCGGGTCTGCAGGGGACATGCCCTGGAAAGCCATGGATGGGGGGCCCCAGAGCAAGTGGCCTCCTGCACCTTGGACCCTGTACTGCGTCGACCTGCTGTGAGGACAAGCCGTGGGGCAGAGAGCTCTGTACCTGCTGGCACCAGTCCAGAGACAGTCCTCCCCACCCTCTTCACAAGACCGTCATGCTCAAGGTGTGTCTGGTCCCCCTTCACTGAGCTGCGCACAGTCCCGCCCGTTTGCCTGCACTGGCCACCTGTCCCCTTGGCCTGGCCCCACGGTCTGAGTGCACAGGGCCACCAATGGCTTCAACAGACTGTGTGACATGGACAGCCCTGTAGCCTCATTTCAGATCATCCCGATGCTTCTGGTCACTCTGGGATCTACTGCCTGTCCCAGCCCCTCCTGTCAGGGACTTCTTCCCCAAGGAGCCTGGTGGCCTCCAGCCCAGAGGCCAGTGACATGCGCCGGTTTCTGAACCAGGCAGCTGCTCAGCACAAGGGACCTCCCTGGACCGAGAGCTCAGTTGACAACCACCTCGTTTAGTCCCATTTTCTGATGACACAGAGAACCCACAGGGCTGGGGCTGGGTGCTGGTCTGACGGTCCCACTGCCAGCAAGCATCTGCGGTCATCTACATGCTCTGAGCTGTGAGCTCACAGCCAGCAGGAGTGAGGCTGTGTCTGTGGGGCAGGCTTCAGCTGGCCCCGCTGCTCACTTTCATGCAGCTGTGCTCTGAAATGACTTATGTCAGAGGACTACTTTAAAGATAGTTGGATTTTAGCGTATCACTTCAGTGGAAAGCAGCAATTCATGCTTTCTGTATTTTAACTAAATGGCCAACTTATATCCCAAATAAGGCAAACAGTTTTAGCATAATAACATAGTCTTTACCGTAACCTATGCATCATTAAAATCTTTTCCAAGAGTCCCCTGCATCGGCTTCTGACCTGCATTTGCTTGCAGACTGAACCAACTATCTGAGATTCCGTGTTTCAATGCCCCGAGCCGTACTTGTTGGTTTGGGGAGCAGGCGATCGGGCCACATTGCACCCGTGTGGGCTGCCTCTGACGTCCCTGACTGCGCATCAGTCTCAACCTCCAGCCCAGACCCATGGGACACCCCTCTCTGCCTCTGACTCTCAGGCGTTCTGGAGAGCAGGGCCTGGTGCCCGGGACACTGGCTTGGATGGGACGTTTCCAGGGAGGTGTCAGGAATCACCAGGCAGAAGGAAGAGGCCTGGGGAGGTGAGACGCCTCCCCCTAACCTCGGGTTCCGGGATCTGCCCACCAGGGTTCCTTGTGGCATCGGAGGCCAAAACATCAGCTCGCACTGGGCAGTGGCCACGGCCTGCAGACAGCCCTGTAGTCACTACTGAGCGTCCGCAAGGCTGGAAGGAGGCGGCTCCCGAGGTGACTGGCCATTCAGGACCTGACCTGCCTGGAGATCTTTCCCAGGGCCGGCCAGCTGCAGCCGGGCTGCTGCGACTTGTCAGTCACGCCTCGCAGCCCAAGCCACGCCTGCTCATTCCACTAGGGTGGTCCCCAGCCATGAGTGGAGGGCTCCCCTGACCTGCTACCCGAGCCCGACCTCAGAGGGGCTCCAGACACTCATTTACAGAAAGACACTCAGCAAGGAAGGCGGATCGCCCTGGCGGAGCAGGAATCCAACGGAGTGGAGAGCGTGGCGGGTAGGGTTCAGCGGTGAGCTGGTTGGCCCTTTGTTGTCACTCAGGTGACCTTCACTGCAGCCTCCCCCATGCCCTGCAGTGGGATGGTGGACACGGAGGACGGCAGACATGGAGCAAGGACCACGGACATGGAGCGAGGAGAGCAGACACAGGGAAGCTGGGGGTGAACCTCCCGGCATGGACTGCACTCGGGTGACCGTGATCAGTGGTGGCGTCGCGGCCGTCTCACCCGAGAGAGCGGACAAGCCCAGGCCACAGGCGCTGACAACACAGACACCCAGCCGGGGGCAGATGGGCTGCGATCACAAGGAAGGGACAGTCCGGCAGTCCTTCCTGACTTTCTACAGGTCCCAGGCTGAGAGGCCGGTCGCAGGCCACATCTGTGGAAGGCAAACGTGGAGTTCTCTCGGAAGAGTGCTTTTCCTTGTTTGCTTACTTTGCGGTACGACTTCTGTTTGACGCTTACAATAACCTACAGGAATAGCCCTCACTGAAATGAGACCTTTCAGCCTACGCCAGTACAGTCAGCTCAATGAATTAAGAAGTGGGCCCCCACAAATAGTCCACAGACCAAGTTGTAACCTGGGACTACAACGCGCTCACATCCGACAAAACCAGGCAGATGACACGTCTGAAAAGCAGCGGGGTGGGCGGAGCAGAGCCAGCGGGGTGAGGGGGGAGGGCACCCCCGTGCTGGTTAAACAGCCCCCCCGAGGGGAGGGACAGGGCATGCGCGAGGAAAATGCTGGGAAATGTCGGGAAGCCGGCAGAGTCAGCGCCCCCAGCTGCACCTGCTGGAGATGAGCTGCTGCTTCCCTGTGGCGGCAGGGCCTTTCCACCCCCGTGGCGGCAGGGCCTTTCCACCCCCGTGGCGGCAGGGCCTTCCCATCGCCCGCAGGCGGCAGGGTGTCGGGCACACGCAGCACAGCTCAGCTACCCTTCAAACCCGCCCGCGCTGCCCTCACCAAGGGCCCTACCAAGTACCATGTCTCCAGAATCGCCTCCGTTTTCCCGGCAGGTAACGGGTGAAGGGGACTCCCGAGTGTGAGCAGGTGTTGGGGGGACAGCCCAGAGGGTCAGGCGCAGCGCCGCCTGGAGCTGGGCCTGTCAGGTCGCCCTCAGCCCCGACCCGGCACCAAACTCCTGCAGCAGCCCTCGCCCGACGCCCACAGCACTGACACACTGATCCTGCCGCCGTCGGACTTCCTCTGCAATAACCCAGCAAACGTTTCTTTTGGAGGGTCCCCCAGGCGCCAGGACACCTCAGAGCACCCCCAAGAGCACGCGCGTCTGCCCCTCCCTTATCACTTTAAGGAGAACGGCTCTGCACCTTCCTTAAAGGGGTGCAGGGGTGCGGTTCAGCCTGACCCGTCTGGTGGGGCCGGTGCCCGAGAGCCTGCGGGGCCTCCAGGAGCCGGATGCCAGCTGAGCGGGCGCTGCTCACGGGCTCGCCCGCCTGTCCCCGCGGGTGGGAGTACCTGCACTCTGCCGCCTGGCGCGGGGTCCGCTTTGCTCCCGGTGGTCCGATGGCAGCGGCCCACGTCCGTGATTCACCAGCGGTTCCTCGGGGTCATTTTCTAAAGGACAACACAGAGACAGACTGAGTGGAGTGCGGACACTATGCTGTGTGCAGACGGCACAGCTCGCCCCACGCGGAGGTGAGTGGGGGACCCTGAGGCTGTGAAGCCGGTGGGCAGGCAGAACGTGCTTCCCAAAAGCAGTGACTCACTTAGAAACCAAGACACCTGAACTCAAAAAAACAACACGCCTCAGCGCAAAGGTGACACGAAGTGCATTTAATGCGGAGATTGACCAATTCCAGCCCATTTGTGAGATGATTGTCTTCTCTAACACTGATGCAATTTAGGAAGTATTTCATAAGTGAGATATTTCACATGCATATCTAGTTCTTCCAAATAACATGAATTCATTTATAACAAAATACATTCTGTTAATGACAAGGTGTCTCCAAATGTCAGCTCAGTTTTATTTTGTAGAACAATAGACATTACCTTCATTACTGTAAATTCAGAATGTATTTATTCACTTTCTACTCAGTCTGCATTATTATCTCAGAAAATATTGACTGTTCTAATTAGAAAAAAATACCCAGATTACTTCAAGCTATTCTGTCGCAGAGAGAATGTTTCATGAAAAATATGAGGATGAGTTCCAGTAGCAGAGCGCGAGGCGCTTCTTCGGGAAGCGACTGTCCCTGGTCACACCGCCACCAGGGACGCCCGTGAGCTGAGTGGTTGGCACCCGCTGAGGCAGGCTCATATGGCAGTGACGTGTGTCGGGCAAACGCAGAGCCTGGGGCTGGCGCACTGCTCACTGGTAGCCTGTGCATCCCCCGACCCACGCGGTGCCACTTCTTCCCATTTCCTCGCAAGGACCAGGTGCTGGGGCTTAGCGAGGGGCGTGACAGGAGGCAGCGCTCGGCCTCCAATGACACATAGGAGCCGATGCAATGCCTGCTCGGCCCTGCCCTCTGTGGGTGCTGAGACAGCCCACGTCCCCGGCACTGGCCGCCGGAAGAAGTCTGTGAGTGGGGCCGGCGCTGCATCCGCCCTGCCCACCTGGACAGGGAGTGCTGGGCTCTGCCTGCCTGAAGATGCCGGACCCCACCCCTGGGACACTGTTCTGGAAAGCTCCGGAGGATGTCAGCCTCGAGGTGGCTGTGACATCAGAGGATGTGTGCTCTCCATTTTCTGGAGGAAAGTTGGTATTTTCAGAAGGGATGATGATAAGTTCAAGAAAAGGAAATCTCTTATAAAAGATGTAAAGGAAGGAGAATTTCTTAAGAAATGACAAGAGGTCTGCAGATGTCAGGGCCCCTCCTGGCATGGGGACATCAACTGGAAACAGAGGTTTTCTTTGGAAAAAGGAGTGGAAGTCTAAGAACTAAGAAGAACTTTCACTTTTTCTCTTAAATGCTTTAATATTTTATTACTGGAGCAAATTCATGTAACATAATAAACTGAAACGTGACCATGGTTTCATGTGCATGTCACTTTGAGCAGTCGGCATCCACTGCTGTGAAGAATAGCCCATTAAGAAGCGATCCCGAGGTGACCTAGTAATGGCGGCCCCAGGGCCCGCCCGGTGCAACCCTCCCGCTGACCTGACACGCCGGCCGGCACCACTCAGGGATCACACTCAGGCCGTGGTGTCACGTGTGCGTGTTCAAGCAAGTCTCCCAGATCAAGAAAATGATCGAGAAAAGCGATACAAAGGGAGGCTGGTAAAGAAAGGCCACTTGGCTATCAGGAGGCGTCTGACACCCACGGAGGCTGAGCCAGCGGGGCGCCCGCTCCACGGGCAGGAGGGGCCAGCGAGTGGGATAGCGGGATTCGTGATCGCCACGTCCCCTCGTTAGCCTGTGACCCCCGACGGGCACCCCCGGGCTGCGGACTCGACAGAGCCCAGCGCCCACCCGGTGCCTGTCCGTTCCCTGCCAGGCAGCACGCAGGCAGGCACCGGGAGAACGGCTGCCCGCGGCCATGCGGTCAGGGCATCAGCAGCACAGAAGGTCGTGGTCCCACTGCCCGTCGTAGGCACTGCCTCAGGCCTTGGGTGGACCCAGGACTGGGGACGAGCATCCCATGGCAGCACTGCCCTCTGTCCGCATGCAGAACAGGTAGT
The DNA here is from genome assembly GCA_004363575.1 of Solenodon paradoxus. Classification (NCBI taxonomy): domain Eukaryota; kingdom Metazoa; phylum Chordata; class Mammalia; order Eulipotyphla; family Solenodontidae; genus Solenodon; species Solenodon paradoxus. The sequence goes on along the minus strand of RJWH01004927.1, from coordinate 57,055 downwards.
TTTACCTGTTCAGAGCTTCCCATGAGGCGGGTGAGCCCACCGGGACCCCCACCCCCTGTCCGTGCTCCCTCAGGCTCTCGGTCCGTCCTGTCCAAAGGGCCCCCCTGGATCCACTGCTTGAGGACGTCAGGCCCTTGGGGCCCCCACGTGCCTCACCAGGCACCCGGCTCAGAGCCACCCGGAATGTAGCTCTATGAGGTATCAGAGCCTCCCACAGGCTCACCTGCCCCCAAGTCATACGGACATGCAGCTGAGACCACAGCAGCTGCTAGATCAGTGTGGACGAGGGTCACTGGCTTTGAGGGCGCCCACCAGGGTCACAGGTCTGCAGCTGCATTGCCTTTGGGGACCCTACTACGCAGGACACTCTGAGCTGCCATCAGCCAGACGCCAGGACAGTGGCGGGAAGACAGGCCTGGAGGGCAGGTGCGTGGACAGCTGCTTGTCCCCTAGAAGATGCACCACATCCCCGGCTTCCCCGCGAGCCGGGCTGACTCTGCACCGCCGGGGGCACCCACTGCGCTGGACGCGCCGCACGGCCTGATGCCGAGGGGCAAATCATGCTGCGAGAGGCTCCTCTCAGACGCTCGTGAATTCTTTCCAAAGCTCATGCGTTCGTAAGTCCTGGCGAAAACTGTGCAGAGAATTTGTATGCAAATGAAAGCAAAACAGAAATGACAATCCACTCCACAACCATGAAAGTTTTCTTCCCGTGGTGGAAACACGAACAGTGAGGACATGTTGTGACCCCACACAGCCACACGGGCTGACCCGACTGGGCAGGTGCGGCTCGCGTACCCATCCCGGAGAGCAGCCATGTGGACACTGGACAGCAGCAGCGTCCCCGAGAGGACAGTGGTCGTTTTCGCCTGGTCGCCGCAGGCGACAGCAGCCCGAGCAGGTGTGTGTCCCCAGGAACGGCCACGGCAGGCCAGTGGTCTAATGGCGGGTCTCCTTTGCACCAGACCCCGTCCTGGACCAGGACTGAGCATGCTGGCGCCTGTCTTGTTTTACCTCCAGGTTTTGGTCACCTTAAGTGCGTTCTGGAACACGTTTGCTCCCACGCGGCCCGAGAGTCCGGCATCGAGCACTTTCCACCTCTCTGTGGTCTGTGTCACCAATGGTGCGTCCACGCAGCTGCGTCCACCCTGACACACTAAACCCTCAGTGCAGTCGCCACCGGACGTCACAGCAACGCCCGTCAAGCCCCGTCTCTGAACGGCGTGTGCGCAGAAAGCAGCGTCCTGTCTGTGGAACCGTCACTCGGGCTGTTCCTGCGGAAACACCTCAGCCATGTTGGCGGACACACGCACTTCCCAGGACGGCTCACCTGTCGGGATGACGCAGCCACAGCAGAGCAGGCCTCAGCCGCTTTGTTCCACGAGGCTCTGCCGTCGTCCACTGGATGTGGGCGACGAGTCCGGTCCGTCCACCCGGTGGCCCATTGTGCCTATCCTGCCAGCTGACCTCAGGACGGGCGCGGGCAGGGTCACCAGGTGTCCCATACTGGCCCCCATGCGCTCCATGCCCCGTCCTCCTGTGAGGAGCCTCACGCTTCCCGCTCCGGACATGGCCGTCCCTCTGCACTGGACCAGGCCCTGGCTGGGGAGGACCTGCTGGGTGAGAGGCTGCTGTCCGAATGTTGGGCCCCTTGTCCTGGGCTCCTGGCTGTGGACATGCCGCCCTCACTGCTGCTCCTGGAAAGCGGGACCGAGGAGCGCGAGGGCGGCTGTGTCTGGTGTGGGCGCCAAGCGAGGAGGTGAGTCAGAGATGTCACCTCTGAGCCCATCACCATGGCCGACCTGAGATGGGGGCTTCGGGCTGTGCACAGGGGCATCTGGTCGCCCCGGGACATGGCGCTGAGTGTCGGGGTGCGCGCTCTGGCAGGCCCCATGCTGCCTCCAAGAACCTCAGTCCCTAATGGCCAGAGGACATACGTCACAGAGCTGCTGCGTCCCTGCAGAGCCGAGCACAACTCCCTCCCCGTTCCCTAAGTCCAGTCCTCTGTCCGTCCTCCCTCCGTCCGCTGTCCATCCTCTGTCCAGTCTCCACCAGCACCGAGCTTTCTAAAGGCAAAAGGTATCGCATGGGCCCCCCTGGTGCTCAGTGAGGGAGGCGTCCCGGGTGGACCCCACTCTCCCAGAGCTGCTCCCGGGGGAGCCCTGGGGCCTCAGCTCCCGCGGTCTCTCCCGCGGCCTGCACAGCCCGCGAGTCGCGCTGCCCGCAGACCTGGTGGTGACGCAGTGCGCCGTGTGTGACCGGAGCAGCAGAGAATCAGCTTCACCACAAACAACGCTGGAGCGATTCGCTCCGTGTGAACAATGGCTGATCATTGTTCTTTGTTCTGGAATACGTGGCTACTTTTCATAAAAATGAATTTTATTGACAGGGGATGGGTTTTAATCTAAATGAACAACGCATTGCAAGGGAAGTCTCAGAGGATCGCAGCCCTAACCTCTGTGCGGTCCTTGGAGCCTGGTGGGAAAGGGGACTGGGGACGGCCCTGCTGGCCCGAGGGCACAGCCACCTCCCGGCAGTGGGTTTGGGGGCGCCGTGCTGCTTACTCAGCCGGGAGCACCCCGCCCCTGCTAAGGGCCCCTCCACGGCGAGGGCGAGGGCCCACGTCCCTCTCTGTGCCAGCCTCCGTGTTTAATCCCCTCTATTGTTCTTTTCCTCTTCGTTTATGAGAAAAAATTCCCGCAGCTGAGGGCTCGTCCCCTCCCCAGAGTGGCCAGGAGACCCACGGGAAGGATCCCTGGCCAGTGGGTGAACGAGAGAAGGCTGGCGTCGCTCAGAACAGAAGGCTACCGGAACGCGACGCTTCTCGTGTATTCAAGCGGACAGTGGATTCTTGATTGTCTAAGATGTTTTCGTGAGACCTTCCCTGGAGGCCGGAGGGTGACCAGAGCCACGCCATGCCCGGGACACTGCGGCACACCCGGTGCGATGGGTGCCCTTCGGCAGCTCAGGATGGGGAGGAAGGGCAGCCCAGAGCCCCGTGCGCCTGCTTCCTTTAGGCGGCGGGTTGGAAGAAGCAGGTCACGTGAAAGGGCTAAAGGCCGACCGCTACCAAGCTGGTGGACCTCGTGGTGACGCACTGGGCTCCGTCCCTGGAGAAGAGAGGGAGCCGAGAGGAAGCGCTGCGGGCGCGAGCCTGGGGTCCGCTCAGAGCCCCATGCCAGCAACGTGAAACTGCTATTTCTATCAGGCGAAGTCGGTGCCCAGTGGAGCTGCGCCGGGGCAGCCACTCTGTTCCCGCTCAGAGTTCCCAAAACCCTGCCTCTCCGTCCCTGTCCTTCCAGCAGAAGACGACGGAGCAGGATCCAGAGCAGCATCGCCACCCAGCAGTGCAGGGCGGGGCCTGGTCTCCGGGGTGTGCTGTCCAGGCGGCGTGCTCGCTCCTGCAGACCGGAGGGCGGGCCGCAAAGAAGCGTCCTGCCGGAGCGATCAGGGCCACCTGCTCCTGTGAGCGCACAGCCGGCATCGGACTGTCTGCAAACGTCTAGCTGGTGGGATGCTTTCTGTTTTAGGGGCTAGAAGGCTTATCCTTGGATGCCGTTCTGCTGTGAACCCTGCCATGGCTCCTGCATAGATCTCAAGTTTCTAAAATAGAAGGGATGCCTCGAACTATCTTATTTGCACTCTAAATACATTCCAGAGGAAGTTAATTCCAAGCAGACACATTGGACTGTGGTCTAGAGAACAACCTCTAGAATTCAGCATCCCTCTGTTTCACACGGCAGAAAACACGGATGTTTCTAGGAAAGTGACTCAGAATCCCCGGGATGACCTTTGCTTCTCTTTCCGTCCTCCTCCGTCCAGGGCAGACTCAGGAAGAGCACCTGCTGGCCCTGGGAGGGGGAGATGGACCACCACACGCGGAAACTTGATTCCGAAGACAGCTTCTTCTCAAATATCCCGCCGCTCCTCTGTCCTGTCTACTGGAGTTGGCTCGTGGAGCTGAGCGCCAGGCCTGGTGCAAGTGCTCCATCCTGCATCGTGATGGAGGAGCCCCCCGCACTCAGTCTGGACAGGCACTCTGTCCAGGGTCAGAATGGCGTCAGCAACTCACCCAACTCGGGGCCCCACCGGCTCAGTTCTCTGGCCGTCTTCAGGCCCTGGCTGCTGACACTCAGCCACGTGGGGACCAGGTTTTTCAAAGGAGCCTCACCGGACGCCCTAACACCTGCTCACCCCGCTCCCTTCGTACCCAGGTGAGCGTCAGGTCAGAAGCTGTATCGCCCCCTCCCTTTGCATTTCAAGATGAAGGGAACACCTTTCCCAAAAAGATTTGCTGATGACGAATCGCAGAGAGCTTTAAACGTGTGAAAACCCAGGAAGGAATGTGCCCTGGTGTGAATGCCAGCCTCCACACTTGGGGCACAAATGGTGTGGATGTTTGTAGTTGCTAAGTGGGACAAGTGTGTAAGCTCCTACCTATGGAACGTTGGCTAGCTTATCAATTCATTCGGATTTAGAACACCTGCCCTATGATTTTTCATCTAGTCTTCTCTGTGACACTCACATCTGACAACTTCTAAAAAAAAACGACAAAAGACCGAGGTTTAGAAACAACTAGTTGAAAGCCTGGTGTCACATCACACAGTCGCGTGATCCCGGCAGATCTGGAGAGTGAAGCGAGTTGAGCAGACGACTGTGGACCAGAACGGCGCTCCCGGTGCGGAGCCTGTTGGAGTTGGGTGCCTGGCACAGCTCCGTGCACAAGAGGAGTCCTCAGCGTGAAGCAGCCCGAAGCTGCATTTTATAATTCAGACCACGCGGAAGACGTGAACGTTATCCACGTATAAAATGTTTTTTTATAAGAACATTTTGGTTCTCTAACCCTTTACACTGATTTGTGTTGCTTTTGCTATTTTATGTCTTAGTGAAGTCTCCCTCCAGTAATCTGCCGGATGAATCATTTAATGTCTGGCATATTCCAGTTATTAGTAACCTCAGTTCTTCCCTGAAAATATGCCAGAAATGTTTTGGTTCTAAGGGCTTTGAATCATACTAAACTGAAATCTGTAGCTACATTCCTCCGGAATGTTCCAGGTGGAGGTGGGAGGAAGACGAGGAATCCACAGCCGGAGACCACTGGCGCTGAGCCTTCTCAGGACTGGACAGTGGCCACTGCTCTACGGCTGATGGCCGGCCACGCCGGTCAGGACAGGGCGGGTCTCCATCTTGTGGGCGGGGCGTCGTCTCGTGGGCGGGGCTCCGTCTCATGGGAGGTGCTCCGTCTCAGTGGGCGGGGTCTCCATCCTCCCTGGGCGGGGTCTCCATCCTCCGTGGGCGGGGTCTCCATCCCCATGGGTCGGGCTCCGATTCCGTGGGCGGGGCGCCGTCTATCCCTGTGCCCCGCCTCTGGCGTCTTCCTTCAAGAATACTGGAATATTCCAGAAGGACTCTGGACAGCATCTGCACTAGTGAGAAGGCTTGCAGCCGGCACTGAACACCGTGTATGGAGGGCGAGTGGGGGGCTGTGTTTTGACAAGACCCTCCCGCTGCTGACAACAGGACGGTCGATGCTATTTACAGGGGTTTCCCGCCCTCGGAAGGCGAGGGGCACCCTGAGCTGCCCAGCAGATTCCGGCCTGGGAAACCCAGGGACGTGTCCTGTTTTAGGACCATATTTCTGCTGGAGATAGTTGTTGATGCCAAAGTGACACAAGAGGGTCTGCGTGTCCGAATGGAGACTTTGGAAGGACCGTTCCCCCGGGGCTCAGGGTTACAAGAGTGGCCCACAGGGAAGGGGGCCCCCGAAAGCACCCCAACTCCCAGGGTAAAAGCAGCGGCTCCGTTCTTCTGAGAGAAGACCTGCGTGAAACACGCCGGGTTCCTGATTCGACTGCAGTGATTCACCCCAATACACATGCCTGAAAGCACTGAATGTCGTGCTCTGGGGTGGAGGCGACTTAACAGCTGCTCACGTGGCTGGTGTTCATTCAGGGTCTGTGATGCCAGAAAGGAAAGAAGGTCTATGTGACCAGAGCCCGGGGAAACTACAGCCATCATAAAAGATACACTGGAATTATTGGACGGGAATTTAGATAGATCATGATAAAAATGCTTAGAGAATGTTAAACAATGTTGAATTTCAGAGATAAATGAAAAAATTAATGGAAGTTTCAGAGTTAAAAATCTTTACTAATTGAAATTAGGAACTCACTGGGGGACGTGAAAAGAATATGCCTGGTTGAAGAGAGATTTTGTGAACTGGGGAACAGATTAGAAGAAAACACAAAACTAAATGCACAGTGGTGAGATTTTAAAAATATTTAAAAAATCAGATACGTGAGACACAGTGAAAACTATCATATGCTCTCTGAGTTCCAGGAAGAAAGGAAGGAGAGATAAAGGCAATATTTGAAAATTAAAAATTTTCCAAAAGTAATGAAAATGTCAACTTGCGCATTCAAGACACACGCTGAATCAGAACTCCGATAAATTCAAGGAAACCCCCCGGGCACATCACCAGGAAGCCTCCGGAGACGTGACCCTGCGAAGAAAGACTGAACCCGCAGCTCTTGCTGACGGCTGACTTCTCACACAAATGACCGAATTCAGAAGGCAATGGAAGTCTCTGAAAAATGCTTAAGGAGAGTAACTACCAATCTCACAGAAACCCTTCAAAAACGAAAACAGGGACAGTGCATTTGAACACAAATAAAAAAAGAGAGCAAGTGTGTCACCAGTAGATCTGCATGAGGAAAATACCGAAAGGTTCTTTAGTCAGGAAGGAAGGAGGGAGTGATGTGGATGCAGCCCGGTGAGGGCATGACGCTGCTCCACACTCACTATGTACGACAGCAAGAATAATACCTTGTATTAATATAGTTGTAAGAAAAATCTACATATATCATTTTAAATTTTATATGGTGTGTGCATTACCTGCCCTGTAATAACACACAAACCAGGGGTATAGAGGGAGCTGACCCGTCCACGAGGAGACTGACTTGGGGAAGTGTAACATTACACAGGTTATTGAATTTCAATCAGTCAAGAATGCGTCTGTGATTTCTCAGTAACAATCAAGAGTGATAAAGACAGTGCGTCTAACAGGTGAATAGAGGGAAAGTGGAGTAATGCCAGATACTAAATCCAAACAAATTTGATAAAAAGGACAAAGAAGGTTTGGAGAGAGACGGCATGGGCAACGCGGGAGTGCTAATTAGCGCTCGGTCACTACGCTGGCGCGCAGCAGTCAGAGCGGCCCCATGAAGTCCTGCCCAGACTGACCGCCCGAGCAGCCGGCCCCCCGGCCGGAGGATGCCGCGCGGAGACACACGCATGTGCGCCGGCGGACAGCCCTCGGGTTTTACCGATGCCGCTGCCCAGGCCTGGCCCTGCTGCTGAGACTCCAGCGCGTGGGGCGGGACGGAGGTGTCTGCACTCGGAAAGCTGTGAACAGCGATTCTGATGAGTGGCTGCGGGTGGGAAGCACCACCTGCTCTGAGCTGCTGGTCTCCCTGACGGGGAAGCAGAGGCCGGAGGCGAGGGAGACCCAGCGCCGCTTCTCCTCATCTCAGTCCCCAGCGTAGGACCGCTCCTGTGAGCCAAATGAAGCGTGAGGGCTCCTCAGTTCACGGTCTACAAATGCGCATAGCTGTATAAATGGCAAGACTAGATGGACATTTAACAGGCCTTCCCAAGGAGTCGTGAGGAGAGGGCACGGATTAGAAGGGAGTTCATTTGCGACAAGATGCCGTCGTCCCAGGACCAGGGTCTCCTTCAAGCTTATGAGGATGCTGAGACGCACCAGCCATGCCATCCACGTCCCTGTGCAGAGGGACAGCATCCTCTGCATCCCCGTCAAGTGGGGTTCCCTCACATCTTCGTCCTTCACTTTAAAAAGCAAATACCCGTTTGCGCTGAGGTTTTCTGAATGCGCCATTCTAACAGTAACAGCTTTCAGAAAGACTGTGTGTAAATGCAGATGGGGGGAGGGCAGAGCCGTAGAGTTGGGGTCTCCTCTTCCTCCTGCCCCACAAAGAACAACAGCTGCGGCCTCCTTGCAGGCAGGTGTGGCCGTGGGCCTTCTGGGTGGTGGACGGAGCAGAAGGCTCCCAGGGGCTCACAGGTCTCGGCACCTGGTCCCAGGATGAGCCACCTGCGGGGCAGAGCTCCTTTCAGATGGCGACTCAGGAATGTGGGAAACTGTCACATTAGGCTGTGATGTCATGGGGCCGAGTGTCAGCGGTTAACTGTCCTGTGTCAGAGGGGCCGCCCCGGCTCTGTCCACTTCGTGTCGCTCCATCGTCACCACCGCCCCCCGCCCCACGCACCGTCCCCGCATCTGGGAGCTGTCCCCAGAGAGGATCACGTAGCACCGAGTCCTTTCTCAACGAGTCCTTTCTGAGAGCAGGCTAGGCTCGGGCTCGGCTGCTTCCTGAAGCCCACCTTCCCGTCCCGGAGCCACCCTGCCCTCTTCACTGGCAGGTCCTCGCGGGCCACCCCGGCCCCTTCCATGGGCTTCCCCTCAGTGCTTCCACGATCGGGCCCCTCCCGTCCCACGGGCGCTTCCCACACAGCGAGAGCGACCCACCTGTTCACAAGAGGTCGTTTGCGACAGGTCCCGCCCTACTGTCTGCCAGCTCCGCGTCCCCCACATGGTCCTTGCTTGCTGTCCCCTAACGAAGTGTCGGCCTTTGAACCCAGTCTGGGCTCCTCCCGAGACCTTCAGATCTCATAGAACCAGTGTGCAGTGCGGGGGCCACGTGGTGACCAGTTCGCGTGCCCCGCAGTTCCTTCCACGCCCGCCTCCCTGCTTGCACAGCAGAGCAGGGCTGACCCGTGTGTCCTTAGACCGGCGCGAGGTCTGCAACACAGCCCAGCTCAGCAACAGGACTAACATGGTGCTCAGGAGAGACAGAAGGACAGTCCAACTGGTCCATCAAACGGTGGATGCAGAGCTGCCCAAGACGGAGACTCCAGGAGCCCCAGATGAACAGAGAGCTGTGGTCCCCCTGCTCCAGTGCCCCACACCCATGCCGGGCACACAGTCCCCTGGCCTGTTCCCAGTGCCCGCCTGGCGCTTTCCATGACCCGTGGACGCCACAGAAGGGTGGGTCCGAGCCCCTGACCCACGCGCGGCCCAAGTGGGGTGAGCAGGTGGGCGCAGCCCCTGCCCCAGCTCACAGGCCAGGAGGCGCGGTCGGGCCGCAGTGCCGGTGCTGTGTTCCTCGTCCTGAGCTCCGCTGAGTTCCCATCAGCGAAAGCCGCATGCGTGTGAGCGCTGTCGTGCGGATCCGTGTAGGAAGCTGCGTGTGCCCGGCTCTGAACATGCTAAAGGACGGGGTGGGCACCGTCAGGCGTCTGGCAGGCACAGGACACAAAAGGGACGGCGCAGCCTCCGCCAAGTGTTCTCCCAGCTCCGCCACGGCCCCGCAGGACGCCGACCACAGAGGGCGTCCTTCCTCCTTGAGCCACAGTGGAATCGCCCGCGTCCCTGTGTCCGCCGTGGTCCAGTCCAGTCCATGATGGGGACAGCCACGCTGGCTGGCCCTGTGCATGTAATCTTGGACCATGTGCTGCTCCCCATGGCGTGTCCACACCTGCCTGCAGGACAGCAGCAGGACGCGGAGTGCCCTCGGCAGGACAGGAGAGCGGGCTGTGCGTCTGGCTTGGCACAGAGCTCGGTGCGGCCAGCAGCCCCGGGACCGCTGCTGAGTCCTGCAGAGGCTGTGTGGACCGTGTCGGATCGCATGGGGGACGCATGGGGGACGCATGGGGGACGCATGGGGGATGCACGGGGAACCGAATGGGGGACGCATGGGGAAGTGCATGGGGGACGCATGAGGGACGCAAGGGGGACGCACAGAGGATCACATCCTCTCAGGACCCGACAAGGCTTTGTCTGACAGAAGCACGGGTTACAGACCCACACAGTGGTGTCACCTGCAGAGGTGGGAAACCCCCTGGGGTCCATTTAGTAGCCCAGGAAAAGACGGATCACTGCAGAGGCCCGGGTCACGGGGGGTGGAGGTGAAGTGACCATGCACTCAGGCTCCAGTCCCCTCCCTCCGCCGGCCCCACCACGTCCCCTCCCACGCATGCTCGCCGTCCTGGAGGGAGCCCGCCGTCTGCCTGCCTGGAGGCCCAGTCGGTGCACTGGGGTTGAGCCACTCCTGGTCCACAGAGGGAGGGTGGCTGCAGGTGCTGTCATCTGCGGGAGGAGAAGCGGAAGAATCTCCAGCCCGGAGCCCCTTCCCCACCCGGTCCGTCTCATGGCTGCAGCCCCGGTCCTCGCACCTCCAGCCACGTGGACCTTGGGATCAATTGAAGTCCAGTTCCACAGGTGTCTCCTGATAGCCCAAGCTTCTGAGCAAACTTTCAGAGAACCCAGGCTCCCAACAGGCGTGGCGGCGAGGCACTGGGCTGAGACGGGAGGCTCGCGGAGGGCACGTGCCACGTCCTGCTGGCCCAGGCGCACAGTGGCTGCCGGTGGCGTGAGGCCGCCAGGAACAGGGGACCCCCTGTCCTGACCAGAGCAGGGCTGCCGAGCTCCTGAGCGGCTCCCCTTCTAGAATGTTGGGGTCCTCTGTGCACGTTGGCGTGCTGAGTCCACCCGTGGGCACAGTGACGGAGCTGAGTGGGGATACACGCATGACAGTCCAACCCCTTTCTTCTAAAATGCATGATGAGCATTTTGTAAGTGAGAGAAGAGTCTTCACATTTGACTTATATTTCTCAATCTTGCCTGGCACTTCATGATGGGGCAATTTCAAGCTCTGCTTCTTAGTTCAATTTATAGGACACTTGTTTTCAAGGCCTGTCATCGTTGAAAAGATGCCTCACAAAGAACCATTCATCTCAAATGGAAGAAGAGAACTTCGAGTCACCGGATGTCCGATGATCCCTGTGTCAACACCAGAATGTCTCCCGAGACCAGTGTCCCTCCCCGGCCGCCGTGCTCCGACCAGACGCAGCAAACGCGGACGCCAGCATGTGGGTTCAGCTGCACAAGTGCTGTGTGACCGATGACGTTTATTCACGTTTGTTTCCAGAATTTCAAAGCGAATAAATCTGAGAACTTTTTATAGGTTTCAAATATCACTATAGCAATTTTTAAAAAGAAATCTCAAAACAAAGACAGCATTCCTAACCATCTAGGTTCAAAATGCTCTGTCCACAGCACTGGTTTCTTCTGGAAGAGATTCTCGCTCACAGTTAGAACACCGTCTTTGAACCAACACAAAAATCATTTTTTCCAAATATCAGCACTGACCACAGCTGCTGTGATCTAAACAGTGAATAAAAGGCAAGAGGAATAACTAGATCAGCTCAGGACCAGGTTCTCTCGCTGTCTCTCCAAGAACTTACACGCATTTTGCTGTATGGACACTTGTATGTATAGTTAATACACATACGCTGAGCACTTAATCCCATAACTTTCCTGCTACACGACAAGTCATAATAAGCATAACTGGTGTTTGAGTTGCTTCTGTAGAATTGGCATCAGTTAGCAATACGATTTCATGGCGAAGTCCCGTGCTGGTCTTTTCCTCACTCTCTAAGGCCCTCGTCCCCGATACCTGACCTTCATGGTCAACGTTTCCTCGACCCACACTCTGTGTTCTCATGGATGTGGGCACTGTCCCCTCAGGTCAACGAAGCCAGAAGGAGAAGGAGAGACATTGTGTTCTAGCACTGGTGTGGTGTGTAAAGAGAAATCAAACGGGCGTCATAAATTAAACAGCACTGGACATGGGGAGAGAGAGAGGGGGCTACTCCAAACAACTACGGGCTCTCAGTGGTGGGATAAAAAAAGGCAAATCAGGGGGCACCAAAGTGACGGGGGGAGGGCGGGGGAAATGGGATGAAGGGAATTAACTGTAAACAAAGGGAGAAAAAAGGGGGAATATTAGTGAAACTGCTGTGCTATTTGTAAAAGCAAAAATACTATGTGTTCCTCAAAACAGATCATTGTCAAAATGCAAATCCCTTCATAATAATAAAAAATAAAAACAAAACAAAACAAAACAACAAAAACACAAAGCTCTCGAACTGGCCCCCACATTTGACATTCCTTTCTTCTCCCAAAGACCCTGTTGCACCGCGCCCTGCTCCCCGCCGAGACCATGCTGGTGGCCTGGGCCAGCTCTTGAGCAGAGTTCACTGTCCTCAGTGGCAGCCGCCTTCGTTCCTGCCCACGAGGCTTAGGGCTCCTTAGTGGCTCAGCAGGTGGAGCCCACCGATTAGAGTTTCCCAGCAGCTGCTTCCAAGAGCAGCATTTGAAAGTACGTCTAGGAATGAAATTAGACCCAGAACTCAAAAAGCCAGAGCCACAATGTCTAGCATTTACTAACAATGAGCAGGCATGGAAAGAAACAGAAAAATAGAATTCACGACGAGGAGCAAAATCAATAAACTCAAACCATTATAGAACTAACCTGGATATTAGAATTACCAGACAAGGATAATACACAGTAGTCCTAATTCTGTTTCATATGTTCAAAAGGCGAAGTGGAGACTGAAGATTAAAAAAAACGATCCTAAATCATGCTTCTGCAAATGAGGCAGTAATGTCTGAGATGAACAATACAGCCAGTGGGGTAAATGGCAGATTAGGCCTTGAAGAATTACACGCTAGTGGATTTGTAGATATAGCCATAGAAGCCTCCCAAAGTGAACACAGAAACATCATTTAAAAGCGACACGAAACACCAGAGGCTGGGGTGTGACGCCAGGGCCTCGAGCACGTGTGATCAGAGCGAGCAGTGAATGTTTCAATACTGACCACGCTCGATGAACTTGTCAAATCCGCAAATCAAAATGAAAAACAACAACAAAAAACCAAGCGACCACAAAACTCCTGCAAACCCAACAGAAGACACATGAAGAAAATCGCACAGACAGAAAGAAGCAATCTTTTCAAAAGCAGCAGTGAGCGGGAGATCCTGAAAGCTGGTGGGCAGGCAGGTAAAGAGGGGCACGGGGACCAGCCACACAGACACGCACGGCACCCGGCACCACCTCTAAATTCTTTCAAAGGCAAACAAACCCCACTAATCTAGATTTTTTTCAGAGGAAGGAGACGCATGGGAATGAAGGCGAGTGGGCAGCAGGCAGAGAAGGGGAAGACCAGACGAAGGTGCGGTTAGTGGAAGAACCTCTCAGCCAGCAGAGCTGGATGACTGAATAATCATAACAACAAACTTTGGTCGCCCGCCCACCACGTACAACTAACTCAGTGAATCCTGAGCCTCGCTGCCAAAGGGGAAACACTAGAAGTTTGAAAAGAAAACAGAAACCAGGCAAATACTTTTAGAAAGTGTCGAAGATGCTTCCAGAAGAACCCAGTACCCATGGACCGCAGGCAAATAAACGAGATCTGCTCCTCGGAGGGGACCTGCACAGAACGGAGCCTGGACACGGAGAAAGCATTGGCAAATCTAGGTGGGCAGGGCGGCCTTGACTCCAGGACACCGGAAGGGTGCTCGGCCATGCTAAGAGACGCACCCTCTCCCCGCAGTTTACAAAGCTGGGCTGGAGGGACATCCAGCAGAGTTTGCAGAGGACAGGTGGCGGCGGGGAGACGGAGGGGACGCTCAGCAGCAGCAGACTAGGGGAGGCCGGTGCAGGCCTGGGGGGCAGTCTGTGTACTGGCCCCAGGCCACACGGAGCAGATCCCGGGAGGAGGTGCCATTGCAAAGGGAGGTGTTAGAACAGGGGCGCAGGACAGGGCTGTGCCGGGGCAGCCAGGGGACGTGGTGTGAGCCTGCCTGGTGCTGCCCTGCCCTGATGTCAGGTGATGGGGAACCGGCCTGCACAGGTGGTGTGACGGGCGGGGAGAGAGGAAGAGGCGGAGCTAAAGAACAGGTGACAGACACCAGCAGCTGTGTCACACCGCTGCTCAGCCACAGCAAGGACACGGCACTTTGGACATCCGTTTTCCAAACGTCCTCCTCCCACAGCCACACTCTGCCAGGCCTTGTTTCTTTCCAGACAGGTATCCAGGAGCTGTGAGAAGTGGACTTTCCTTTGGAGGACGCCTGCGCCGGGTTCCAGGATGGGCCCACGCGCTGCAGCCACTGGGGACGGCTCAAAGGGCGGGCGTGCGCTCCTGAGCTGTGTGCTGAGCTGAGGCTTCTGGGCGAACTGACTCCAGGGACAAGCCTGTCATCACGGACGGGGGGAAACCTGCCCAGCCCTGCGGGCAGAAACCCCAGGCTCGGGCCGCCGCAGAGGCCAGGGCGCTGTCACCCCCGGCACCTGACAGTGACCGGCCGGAAGGGCAGACTGAGTCCAGCCCGCTGCCCCACGGCCTTCACTGGAGTGAGGTGGAGGCTGAGCTCAGCCACAGACCTGAGTGCAGACATCCTCACATATCTGCATTTCAGGTGGGAGATTGGAGGTAGAAAGTCTCACGTCCCTAAAGAGAGGCAATTGAAAAGAAGAGGACGAGGCAGGGCCGCAGGCCCTTTTGTGACCATCACTTCATGGGCAGGCCCAGGACTGGAGCACTTGGGCCAAGCCCACTGGGGAGGGAGCACACAAACCTCGTCTGTGGTCAGCCAGCCAGCACCAGCGAGGCTGTCGCACTAGTAGCGACTTTTCCCACGTGCCCGGGGAGCAGCGACCACACTTCCCGCTGCGCCGTATTTGCAGGGAATTTTTAGCACATGCTCTCGCCGCGCTGGGGTGTAAGTGGAATATCTAAAATCTTATATAAACACAATCATTATAAAAGCGGCATTTTTAAGCGACCAAACGCAGTGAGAAGGGGCTCAGCATCTCTTTAGAAATATATTTCTTTCTTCTGTGTTTCTCCTGAGCTATGAACTCGCGCAGTTGTACGTGGGCTAAACACTTGCAAACACCTGCTGGTCAAAGTGCCCGTGATGATGACAGCGCCTGGAATGCTGCGTCGGGACAACCTCAGACACGCAGAGCCCTTGACAGATGACCGTCTTAGCTTCTTGAGAGGGAGCAGCTGACACTCAGGGACCTGCTGGTGCTTCACACGAGAAGCCAGGCTCGTGGCGAGAAAGTCCTCAGCTGAGGGGCGGAAAGAGAAGGTCAGCAGATTAAAAAGGAGATCTTACAAGGACGTCTTCAGATCATACCGGAAAGTATTCGAAACAAGCGGATTAGCAGACGCCAGACCGAGCAGCATCTCTCATTACACGAGAGCTGTGGGCGTCCCTCCTCCTGAGCGGTTTCTGGAAGGCCCTGTGCTCCCGCGCCACGCATGCGCCCGGAGGTTGTGGGCTCCAGGCAGGATCAGCTGCGGTGGCCGGTGGAGCGTGGACGCAGGGCGGGCTGCTCGGGTGGGGCACCCACCTGCGGAGGAACGTGCCGGGCCGAACGCTGAGCCGGCCCAGCCGCCCTGGGTGCTCCCGACGGCCGCGAAAGGCCACCCACGCGGAGTTCCCTGGCAGATCGCGTGAGAAACCAAGCGCCTGTTTTCTGGAGTTGATTCTTTCCTCTTTACAGAGTGGCCGACGTGTCATCATTTCCAAAACTGAAAGTGAATTCTTGTTTGGCTCCTCAGTGGCACGTGGCCACGCCGTGCGGAAGACAGCGGATTGGTTAACTTGCAGGAGAGCCCGAGTGGCTGTCGTGTCCTCCGCGGCGTCGGCCGTCCGTGTCCCTGTGTTCCGACGAGACCTCGTGGGTCAGCTGTGTCCTCAGAGACGGGGTTCAGAGAGCTCACGGCCTGATAGGGCGGCCAGCCCTGGGGGAAGGCGTCTAGTTCTCGGCGTTTACTTGGGAACGCTTTCAAAGTTTTCTTCTAACGGAAAGCGAGTTCTCAGCGTAGCTCTGCAAACAGGAAGGCTGTGAGTGGGACGAGCTCCCGGCTGAAGCGGCGACCCCAGCGTCCAGCCGGAGAACAGGGCGCGAAGGGAAGGCCGGATTCCCCAAGGCCGAGACCCGGGCCTCCCACTGCTCCACTGAGCCGGCGGCCGGGGCCTGTTTGCCGTGTGCTGTCCTGTAGGACGCAGTTGGGAACAAGGCTCACCTACAGTGCCCTTTGAAATGGAGAGGATGCAGGACAGTCGCGTGAGGGGACCCGCCAGTGTGTGCTGACCACAGGCGCTCCCGCCCGAACGTGCGCTGGGCCTTCTGCCCGCGGAGAGGAACCCACGAGGAGCCCCTCTGCGCGGCTGGAAGCCGTGGTGCTCAGCACTGACGGCGGAGGCGGGGGAGGCAGGGCTCCCCAGGGTCCAGCCGAGATGCTGGGCAGCAGCAGAGGACACGGCCGAAGGGCCCCGGTAGCCATGCAAACTTCATGTCCTAGAAAAGATGGTTCTGGGAGTGACATGACTGCTGCTGGTCTCTTCTAGTTACGAGCTCGCAGGCAGGAGGGACGCCTGGAGGGGCCTCTCTCACCTGCCCCAGCCGGGTCCCTTCTTCGCAGGGAATGAAGCCAGGAGGTGGCCGAGGACCTGGCCGGGGCTCAGCGCTGGCGCCCAAAGTCTGCGGCCACACCGGCTGTGCTTGGCGGCTTGTCGTGGCCCCAAACCTCTGAACGGGGTTTGCCGCTGCGAGGCCGGGGTAGCCTGAGCTCCTGCTGTTCCCGCCGCGCCCACTTGGACACGGTCCTGCTGAGCGTAAACATACTTCCTCTCAGCCTCCTGCCCTCGGGCCAGATCCGCTCACCACTCCAGCGCCCACTCAGCCCAGGACCGGGCCTCCCGCCCACTTCTCGAGCCCACCAACAAAGTCAGAGCGGTCAGCACAAGCCCATGCCTCCCACCACAGTGGGACTGAGTCTGTCCAGGGGACGCCAGGGACATGTGTCCGGGGGATGCCAGGGTCATATGTCCGGGGGACGGGAGGGATGCATGTCTGGGAGGACAGGAGGAGCGTGTGTCCCGGGTCCCAGGCTGTCCAAGGGCTGTGGGTGGAGCTGTGAGGGGCATGCTGACCCGGGGTGCCGAGTGCCCGGCTCTGGCCAGCAGTGGCCGAGTTGAAGAGTCTAGGATTTGGCCTTCTCGGCCAGCAGGGAGGACCATCCAGCTCTTTCTGAGAGTAGGTCACAGTGTGAGCTGACAACAGCGTCCTCCCCGCGAGGCGGCGCCTATCACCTCAGGAGGACGGCGCCGCACGTGCGGTGGATCCTGTCCTGCGCGTGGCAGCTGCCTGGGCACGCTCCCTGCTGGGCTAATGCAAGACAAGCCCATGCTCCCCCCAAATGCATGCTTGCGAGGTGACATGATGGACACGGTGGCCGGGCGTGGGTGACAGGGCTGTCAGGCCAGGCTCAGTGGTCACACTGAGGCCAGTTTTCTGTTCACCTTGGAGACTCAAGTCTGCAAGTTGTCACAAGTTTGGGCAGAACAAAGCTCCTGCTTAGACCCCCCCGAGAGCTCCTGTCTGCCTGCTCAGGTGCCAAGGTGACATCTGGGTCACAGTGGCCTTTTGAGAGAGCCCTTCACACAAGCTGCCCGCCTGCTGCCCACGAGAAAACCACCAGTCCCACAAATGCGGGCTGGGCAAGGTGCTTTCAAGGACAGGGGCCTGGAAAGTGAGATCTCTCCGCCTTCCTTCCAGGAGCACATCATCCATCCCTGGAGTTCACACAGGGCCTCCCAGAGCAGAGAGTCGGACTGGGAGGGAAGAGTAACAGCTACTGCGCAAACAGGAGGAAAATGCCCCAACTGTGGAGCGACGGAGGGAGACACTCGCTCCCCGTCTCTCTCCTGCTTTCTACCATCTAAATATTTCAACACCTTTCTCTGTCTCTTCTCACCCATCCATCCATCCTCCATCCACCCTCCATCCATCCATCCATCCTCCGTCCATCCATCCATCTCATTCTCCCTACATCTCTATATTAACTAAGCCAGTAAGCATTTATAAGTTGACGAAGACATTACCCAAGACGTTTGAAGCTTTTCAGGTAAACACAATAAAAACCAACCACAAAACTACAACAAAGAAAACAAGGAGCCACACAGATGGATTTCTATTTCCCGCCCCACGCACTCCCCTAATTTCACATTTAGTTTTTTGTTTTGCTCTTCGATTCTGGTTTGGTCTGAGCTTGAAGGTGATGAGAACCAGGCTGGTCTTTGCGGAGGAGAACTCAAACCCCGCACAGGGACCTGCAGCCCGCTGATCCGCAGAGAGCAGCTCTGGCAGGTTCACTTTCAAATGCCCTTGGAAAGAGAGCCCGTGAACCACCTGTGTAAGGGCAGGCGTCACAACGGGGCCCCGGGTGGGGTGTCATGACGGGGCCACCCTGCCGCATCCCAGCCCGCCGCCGAGCCCCGCTCTGCCTGCCCGGAGCTGCACTCCTCCCTGCACCGCTCGCCTCCCGTCCTTGCGAGCGACCTGTGAGCACAGCAGGCCCGGCGGGAGGACTCTAGTGCCCACGCAGCCCTGCGCGCGAACGCTGCTCTGCACCGGTGCTCAGAGAGGGGCTTCTGAATGAACCGGCCTTTCTAAAGCGCTTCCCATCCCCTGTCGTGGGAATCGGAGACCCTCTTCCAGAGGCGCGCTTTCTGCAGCTCAGAAAAAGTGCTGGTGCCCAGGCGAGAACAGATGTGGGTCCGCGCTCCTGCTCAGGCTCTCTCCACGGGATCGCGTAACTTCGTTCACTTGAACCGACACCTGTGCTGACAGGAAGGTGAAGACGCTCGAACATCAGTGAGTGTGCGTGGCCCACCCTGCCCCGTCCACCCTGGAGGGGAAAGAGGCAGAGAAACCCCGGAGCCTGGGGCAGTGTGGCGATGGCACGGAGACGGGGTTAGTTCCGAGTTAGCGAGCCGGTGCAGCTTATCCGCAGACCCGGCTGGTCTCTGGGGAGGAGCCTCTGGAGCCGAACCCACTGCTGGGCCGATGGCACGGAGAGCGGGAGGACACGGTGGCCTTTGGTGCTCACAGACCAGCAGCTCACTCAGCCCGTCTCTGCAGAGATGCTCTGAGATGAGAGTGGAGGCTGATGGGAGCAGGTCCGCGGTGGGGACGTGGACTGAGGGCTGAACAGTGACCAGGCAATGTCCCCGTCGGTCTCGTGGGCAGAGAACGGTCCAGCTCTCAGATCGCTTGGCACCTGAGTGAGTTGTCACTCTCTATGTGAATCACAAGCATCCACGGCTGGGATGTGTAGGGTGGGCACCCGTGTCCACAGACCCCAGTCTGGCGGCACGTCTGTCTCGCTGGCTGAGACGAGGTGCACACAGTCTGGCAGACGCCAGCGAGCCCGTTCTCCAGCCGAGACGGCACTTCCACCCTGTCGCGTGCTGTCGGCACGCAGGCCCGCAGGCACGCACGGAGCCGGACGGGCACACGCAGGCACGCTGCTTCTGTCTGCATCGTTCCGACCACGCGTGACAGACAGCAGAGGGCGAGCTCGTGGCTTCCGCCGCTCTGAAGACCCTGTGCGGTCCCGTCGTGCCCCGAGGCCTCGGGAGGCGGGGCCTTCTGGTGTGCAGGGCAGGCTCCCCCAGACGCGTTCCGGCGCCAGCGATTGTTCCTGGGTGAGTAACAGGCACTTCTGCTCGTAGCAAGGAGAGGGAAGGACGGCGGGCGCCCAGCTCGTGCCTGGGGCGAGTCTGCTTCCCGCAGAGTGGCGCCTGCTGGCATCCGGTCATCGGCTCAGAGGAGCCGCCCGCCCGCACGCCTGTCCTTCTTGGGCCGGGGCGTGGGGCTCGTGGAGACGATCAAGACTGCTCTGCAAGGCAGGCTTCGTTCGCTCCATCCACCAGGCAAACACGTGTCCGGGCCCCTCTGGCCTCCGTCTGTCTGTCTGTCTGCCTGCCTGCCTGCCTGCACCAGGCTCTGCTTCCCTTGTCCACAGCCCCTGCCCGTCTCTGCCTCTTCTCTGCTCCGGGCACCATCAGCCGCCCCTCCCCTTTCCCTGCAGAGACATGTGGGGCGAACCTCAGCCCCCCGGCACTGTGCCGGGGGGCTGCCGCCTCGTCGCAGTCTCCCGGCGGCGTCTGCACAGCCGTGGTCGGCCGTAGCCCCGCCGTGGCGCCTGCTCAGCCTGGTCATTCTGCACAGACTGGCCGCTCGCGGTAACTGGCGCACAGCCCGCGGCACCAGCCGTCCACGCTGGGCCCTTTCTGAACTCGCGCGGAGCAGCTGCCGTGGTTTCTACCCTCCACCGGCCGCCAGGGCTGTGCCACCGCCCGCGCCTGCTGCCACGAGGCCCTGCACAGCAGCTGAGACGGGGCACTTACTGGGCAGACAGGGACCAGTCCTCAGGGACCCCAGGAGCTCACACAGGCACACGTCCCGTCCCCACGCTCGGGACACCTCTGACTCCTCACACGGGGAAGGCTCGCTGCCTTTCTGTTCCTAGTGACACTTTTGGAAGTGAGACTGGAATATTCTCACCCCACATCCTCTTTTGAATCCTCTTCCCTCCTCCTCCTGCCCCTTCCCTCACCCTTCCTTGCTCCCTCGCCGCCTGCTTACGGCGAAGACTGGAAGCTGAGGAGCAGCGCCAGCCAAGCGAACCCGCCCTAGCAGACCCCATACCTAACCTAACCCGCAACCGAAGCTCACCGGCGCGGGCACGGCGGGAACTGCGCGCGTCCTGCTGCGACGAAGGCCATGGTTCCCCATGTGCGGCGGGCGCGGAGAAAGGCCCTCCTTCCACATTTCGCACGACACCGGCAATCTTGACGCTTGGACAGGGAAGACACGGCGCGTCACAGCCCTCAGACACTGCTCTCTCTCCTGACAGAGATCCCGAGTCACCCTCAATCCCGCCCCTGCCCTCCTGTCTGCAGGACCACACGGGCCCGTCTCTGGTCTCCAGTGGCTGCAGTGACCGTGCTGGCCTTCGGTGACCTGGAACTGCACTGTTTAAAAGGGGTTCGTGCCCTGCCATGTAGGCTCCCGGTCCTCGCATCACGTCACTTCCCTCCGGAGAGGCGGCCGTCGGAGCGCCCTCGGGCAGGGCTGCTTCGGCCTGTTGTCGCCTGGGGCTTCTGACTTTGCCATCTCAGGCACTGGCGTCAGGCTGTGCTGTCAGGAGCCGGGTCCCGCGAGTGCCCCGCTCTCCCTTCCACAGGCTCACACTCAACCGGGGCTCAGCTGCACCGGACGGCGTGTCTGGAGCGAGACAGACGCCGTCAGTGCACGCGTGGCCCGTTGGCGCCCCCATGTCTGCTGTCGCAGCCTCCGGGGCTGGGTCCATGCTGAGGTCACGCCAGGGCACAGGCTCTCAGGGGTTCCGGGCCAGGCCGTCTCCCAGCGCCCGCACCAACGCCGGCTCTTCCTCCCGGCCACATCCAGGGATGGAAGTCGTGACTTTAAAGGAACTTTGGATACTTACCAGCTCCGTGTACAACACATCTCTTCCACAGGAATCGTCAGAAAAGAGGGGTGCTCTGTGAAGCTCCGTGAGGTGCCCTTGCCCTGTGGTGGCGCCAGGGCCCTCTGCTTGACGCTCAGGCCCTACCTGGCCGCCTGCTCACTCTCCTCACAGACCAAGAGCAAATTTAGAGTCTCGTAGCAGCTCCCTGGCGGTGTTTGGTGGAATGTCCACTGCCGTGCGACGACGGTCGCCCGAGGCAGCAGAGAGACCTGGGGACACAGCGAGGGTGCGGCCCCGACAGAGGGCCCATGAAGAGGGGCCGCCTGATGAACAGAACAGAAATGTTGACCTTGAGGAACGAACCTTCTGTCAGCTGAAAATACTGCTGCAGTTTCCCAAACATGCGTGTGGGACAGAGCTCCACTGGCCGGTGCTGCTCCAAGCAGTAGGAGAGCTTGCGTCCCGAGACATCTTAGAGATTCCTCTGCAGCCAAGCTGCAGTTGTAAAATAAATAACCTGCCTTACAACCTTGAGACTGCTTAAATATGGCTCAAAGGACCTATTTTAAATAAGGACTGCAGGATTTATGAAGGAAGGTGAGAGAGAGAAGGAGGAAAAAGAAGAAGAGGAAGAGGAAGAAGAGGAAGAAAGAAGAGCAGGAGCTGGAAGAGGAGGAGCAGGAGGAGGAGGAGCAGGAGGAGGAGCAGAAGCAGGAGGAGGAGCAGGAGGAGGAGAAGGAGGAGGAGGAGGAGGAGGAGCAGGAGGAGGAGCAGGAGGAGGAGCAGGAGGAGCAGGAGCAGGAGGAGGAGGAGGAGGAGGAGCAGGAGGAGGAGGAGCAGGAGGAGGAGGAGGGGGAACAGTGGTGGATGAGCACCCTGAGCTCACTGGCTCCTTTGTCCGTCCATGTGGATGAGAGCAAGCCCGGGTCTGCGTGCGTCACTCAGTTTCAAGTAAACACCAGGTCAGAGCAGAAGTGCCCAGTTTACCACATTTTCCAGTCACGCTCCCTCTTGCTCTGAGAAACACATCAGACCAATGGGGCCGAATTCAGTCTCAAGGTGCAGCCTTCTTGTGAGAGACTCACCTGCAGTCACTGGAAGTCTGAACTGAGTTTAGGGAGTGTTACGTGGGGGCGGTGGTTCCAGTAGCAACTGCAAGAAGCTTAACTCACGTTTGGCCCGAGTACCCACAACACATGTCTGGACGTGAAACCACTGTGACCCTGAATCACGTGCAGGGGAGACCGCGTCCCAGAAGGCAGCCCCGGCGGGCTCGGCACAAAGGCCGCGCCCCGGAGCCGGCACACACCACTCGCTCTGTGTCGAGTCTGCACGAGGAAAGCCTCCGGGCTGGGGGCTGCCGCCCTGCAGCCGGGCTGTCACCCTCGTGGAGGCCGCCCTAGTCACCCTCCCCACGGCCCCGAGGCACTGGCGGCAGGCCTGGCGGCGAGGACCTGTCACTCAAGTCCCACAGCGGGGACTCTGTGGCTGTCAGAGTCCAGCCTCAGGGCGGCTGGGCAGAGGGGACAGGTGGTGACAGTGAACTCGGGTGGCAGGGTCTCTGCTCAGGCTGAGCCTGACTGTGAGGCTGTCATGGCTGCCCTAGCGAGTGCCAGGGACAAGCGAGAGGCCTGCATCTTTATCCTGAGACTCTGCACGGATTAGTTTGTGGAAAAACTGATTTTCCCATGAGTCACATGCACACCGTGTGCCCTGTCAGACACTGGGAAGTGAAGTGAAGTGAAGTGAGCCGGTGACCCCACAGCAGGACAGTGGTGACAGCCCACCTACTCACAAGGGTGGCCCCTCACAGGGATGTCCCCTCACGGGCACGTCCCTACCCCGTGTGCAGCCTTGCAGGGCCCCCACAGCTCTTAGTGGAGACTTGCACGCCTGCATCTGAATGAACTTGGCTCAGGTTCGATGCAGGTGACACTGGCAGGTTTTGGGGACAGGACCCAAGGGAACAGGAGAGGGTCGGATCTAACCCAATCTCTGTGGGTCCATGTATCAGTTTCCCTGGGGTCTCCAGTCCTAGAGTTCCGCAGCTGGGCATGTGTGTCCACAGCCCCAGGCCCCAGCGGCGTCCAGGCTGAGGGCCTGGATGCGCTGCATGAGGAGCTGCGCCTCCTGACGGCTCCATGCGCCCATGTAGCTGTGGGCTCCTCCCCACAATGGGGCGTCCCGGCCACCTACAACTCACCATCCTCACCTCTCAGGCCGCCCTGCTCCCGTCTCCTGGGTAGTGACCTGCTCAGCTGCGATGTACACCCATCTGAGGCCACTTAGAGGCACCATGCATAATGTTAGTAAGGTGGTCGGAGGGACACGTTCGACAGCTGAGCTGAGAGCAGGGCTGTGGCTAAGTGGGTTCTTGCCCCACTGCTCTTCCATCATGCCTCACCCACCCTCCCGGAGGAAACTTCTAGAATCACGGGTTCATCTCTGGCCTCTGCTCCCTGCACTCATTGACTTGGCAGCGTGCCATGCAATGCATCAAGAAGGCCCAATGGGGCTAATTTCCTTTCTCCTATCACCTACCTTATTCCCTGCACATCCTATTTCCAAAGCCCTTTCACCCAGCAGCTGGAGATCAGCTTCTCTGTTTAATGTGCAGAAGTTCCCAATTGAAGACGGGTCGTAGGGCTCGATCAATTCCTGACTGATGGACACTGAGGTTCCATCTTGTGTCCAAACTGATATGGGGTTTCTGAACAGTAATTGTTTCTGTCTCTCAAAATTGTGTTTCTTAAGTTCACTCATGACTCACTAGCTCAGCTTCTCAAAGTCTGACGTACAGAAGACGGCGCCCGTGTGACCAGTATGCACACAGGACGCTCAGCGGTTGTGATGGAGGCAATACAACTGGTTCATTATCTTAAGTGCAAGTCACAGCTTGCTTCCAGCCTGGGCCCCGGGAGCCCGCGCCGCCTGCTCAAGCAGAGGGTAGCAGAGCCGCTGCAGAACCATCTAGAACTGACAGAGGAAAGGGGCAGACAATAAGGAGTCTATTATTTCCACTGAAATTCAAATTCCTCTGGAAACAATAATGAAATCAATCCTCATTTGCCACTGGATATTTAAAAGATTTAATTAAAATTTTTTTTTCCAAAAATATGCATCTTTTGAGCATACAAGATATTAGAAATTAGGTGGTCAGTCTTCCAGCTCCTAGTTATTTCTAACACATCTACTTGCTACAGTGACATGAGCAGAATCCGCTCACCCTGAAAACGACCTGACCACTGGGCACTGTCACAGGCCACAGCCGCAGCAGGGGTCCCGCTGGCATCTGCTGTCATGGGACGTGTCTGGGCCTGGGCTGTGGCAGGGACGGCTGTCCCCGCTCCAACGCCTGAGGACAGAGACAGGGTGTGATGATAGAGGCTCTGAAGCATGGAGGTGGAGTATCCTGCACGCGGTGGGACAGTCTGAGGGAAGCTGATTGTAGCCCCAGGCGCAAGGGCACCTCGAAAGATCAGAGCTGGAATATGAAATGGTTGACCGCTGGCACTTCGGGATTTCTTCGGAAGGTGCGTGGGGTTTAGAGCAGCGTGGGCAAACGGTGGCCACAGGTCACATCAGTGTCACGTTCCCTGCACACATCCAGGGCCAGACAGCATGTGCACGGTCGGGCGGTGGGCTACGTTGGACGATTCCTGCCTGCCCTTCACAGGAGCCACTCTGGGTTTCAGCAAGGGTGGGAGGAAGGAGTGAGACTTGAAGCATCACCGGGAAGCAGACAATCGACATCATGACTGGGAGTTTGGGTCAAGATGGCCACCTGGTAGGAGCAGGCACCGTGTCCTCCCCTCAGAGCCACTAGGAACCGCCTGTCATCCAGACATAAACACTGCGAGCGGCGGGCGCAGAGGCTGCAGATGCAGCAGCAATGGCCACCACAAGGGGACTGGCAGCACCCGGCCACGGAAATCCCTCCACCAGCTTACAGGAAGAAGACTCTTCCAGAAGGGAAGCACCCTCAGCGCTACCCACGAGCGCCTCCATGTGGGAGGAGCAGGAACGGAAGCCTGGTTGCTGTGGGTCAACAAGGTGGCCGTTACTGTTTGGACCTGAGACACTGGGGGAAGGCTCTGCATCGCCACGCAAACTCCAACCCCGCAGTCTGGTCTCTCGGGACCCAACAGAGGGTCCACTTAAGAACCTGGACAAATCCAACCAGTGATGATGCTACAAAACTCAAGAATTTCCAGTGTTCAAACCAAGATCCAAGCTTATTTGGTGCAAGTCAATATCCTACACAAGGCCATCACTTTAGGGAAACCTAACCCACAGAAACACAAACAAAATGCCAAAGAGAACCAAGACACAGATTCAATAAAAAACCCAGGGAAAAATCCGAATGCACATACACATAGTTTGTGGACATACGCAAACTACTTGAGGATGAATTCAGGGCAACAGTGATAAACATACTCATGAAAATCAAGAAAACGAGGAAGAGAAAGAACAACAATAACAAAAAAGAAATGAACAACACAATAGCTACTGAAATAAAGAACTCTATAGAGGGACTCGAGTAGGATAGATGAAAACTCCAATAGAATCAGTGAGCCAGAGGAGAGGGCAGGGGAATGCACTCTGTCGAGCCAACAGAGAGGGAAAAAATGAAAAGATATGAAGACCGCATTTGAGAACTATGGGATAACATCAAAAGGAACAATATTTGCATCTGTGGATCCCAGGAGGAGATTAAAAGGGGGCAGCAACTATATTTGAAGAAATAATAGATGAGAATTTCCCTAGCCCGAGGAATGAAAGCAATCTCCAGTCCCAGGAAGTTCAAAGAGCTTCAAAAAAAAGAAAAAAAGAAAAAAGAAACCCAAACATACCTACACCTAGACACATTGTCATCGCAATGTCAAAAATACAAGATAAAGACTCTCAAAAGCATCCAGAGAACAATGAGTCACATACAAAGGAGTCCCCATAAGACTGTCAGTGAATTTCTCAACTGAAACTCTACAGACCAGAAGGGAATGGCATGAGCTATTCAGAGTGCTGAAAGAAAAGGATTTTCAACCTAGGAGACTATACCCTGTGAGATTATCATTTAGAATGAAGAAATGGTAAAAAAAAAAAATTCATATGAGGAAATGAAAGGAATTCATCACCACAAAACCAGCTCTACAAAAATTACTGAAGGATGCTCTATAAAGTGTAAGGAAACCCCACTCAAAAACAGTAAGACAGCAAATATAAAATGTGGGGAAGGGAGAGGAGAATAGAAAATGGTATGGTTAGAATGAGTCTAAGACTAATCTACATTCAAATAAAAATAGAAAATAAACATAAAATTCTTAATGCTAACCTCAAAATACTTCTCCAAGGAAAAAGCAAAGAAGAAAACAAAGAGGGAAGCCAATCAAAACATAACTATGCCCAACCCATCTAAGAAGAGAAAGGAAAGAACAAAGGCATGGTCTGGAACAACACACAGAAGGCAAATTATAAAAAGACAATAAACAGTTATATATCAATAATGAACATAAACGATAATGGATTGAACTCACCAATCAAACAACACAAAGTGACCAAATGGATTAAAAAACAACCCAATCTTCTACTTCATTAAGGAAACTCACCTTCTTTCAAAAGATAAAGACTCAAAGTCAATGACTGGAAGACAATCCTACACTCAAATGGCAACCACAAAAGATTAGGAACTACCATACTTATATCTGATAAAACAGACTGAAAAAAATAACTGAAAAGCATAAGAAAAGACAGAGATGGACATTATAAAGTAATTAAGAGGTCAAATTCATCAAAAAGACATAATGTTTTTAACATATGTGGATTAAATGAAGGAGCATCAGAATATATTAAGCAAGTATTATTAGAACTGACAAGAGACATTGAAAGCAACACAATAATAGGGGAGACTTCAACATACCTCTTACAACTATGGGCAGATCAACCAGGCAGAAAATTAACAGGGAAACAGATGCTTTAAATGGTCATCTGGAACAGTTAAGTCTAATAGACATATGCTGAACACTCCACCCAAAAACTACATATTTCACTTTCTTCTCAAGCGCTCACGGAACAGTCTCAAGGACAGATCCTATGCTGGGACACAAACATGTATCAAGAAATTTACAAGGACAATCATACCAAGAACCTTCACTGATTACAATGACTTAAAACTAATAATCAACCACAAACAGAAAGCTGGAAGACCCCAAATTGATTGGAGACTAAATAATATGCCTCTGTATGTCTCTTGGGTAAAAGAGGAAATAAAAGAGGAACTTAAAAAATACTTAGAGACAATGGGAATGACGACACAAGCTACCAGAATCTATGGGATTCAACAAAAGCAGTGTAAGAGAGAAGTTCATTGCTATTGAAGCCCACCTCAAGAAACAAGAAAATTCACAAATCAACAATCAAATCCTGCATTCAAAGTAACTAGCAAAAGAAGAACAATTAAAGCCAAAACTCAGAAGGAAGGAAATCATAAAAATTCGAGCAGAAATAAATGAAATAGAAAAAAAAAAAAACCAATCCAGAGGATCAATGAAACTGCAAATTGATCCTCTGAAAACATAAACAAGATTGATAAACCATTGGCTAGACTCACAAAGAAAAAAAGAGAAAAAACCCTCACAGCTAGTATCAGAAATACAAGGAGAAAAGTAACACCAGCTACCACAGAAAAACAAAGCATCTTAAGACATTAGTATGAACTACTCTATACCAACAAAATGATCGACCTTAAGGATGTGGACAGATTTTTAGAAAGATACAGTCTACTAAGATTGAACATGAAAGAACTGGAAAGCCTGAACAGAACAAGCACCAGCAATGAAATTGAAGAGGAAACAAAAAGTCTCTAAAAGTAAGAGACAGGGACCAGATGACTTTTCTAATGAGTTTAACCAAAACTTCAGTGAAGAATTAATACCTATTCTTCTCAAACGCTTCAAAATATTGAAGAACAGGGATACTTAAATACCTTGTATGAGGCTAACATCACACTGATACCAAAAGCTGACAGAGATGTCAACAAGAAAGAAAACTACAGACCAAGATTTCTAATGAACATAGATGCAAAAATTCTCAACAAAATATTAGCAAACCAAATCCAATAACGCATTTAAAAGATCATCATGACTAGGTGGGATTTATCCCAGGGATGCAAGGATGGTTCAACATATGTAAGTCTATTAATGTCAGACACCACATCAATAAGAGCAAAGAGAAAAACCACATGATCAAATCAATAGATTCAGAAAAGTTTTTGACAAGATCCAACACCCATTTATAAAAACCCTGCATAAAATGGGGATAGAAGGCACACACCTCAGTATAGTAAAGGCCAGATAGGACAAACCCACAGCCAACATCAGAGTCAATGACGAAAAATTGAAAGCACTGCTTTTAAGGTCAGGAGCAAGGCAAGGCTGTTCGCTGTTACAATTGCTATTTAACATTGTACTGGAGTTTTAGCCAGAGCAATTAGGGAAGAAAAGAAAACAAAAGGAATCCAAGTTGGAAAGGAGAAAGCAAAATTATCATTATTTGCAGGTAACATGATTATATATGTGTATCACCCTAAAAACTTGGTAAAAAATACTAGAACTTATCAACGAATACAGCATAGTGTTAGGCTACAAAAGCCATGCTCAAAAAATCCATTGCATTTTTATATGCAAACAACATGCTCAAAAAATGTGAAATCAAGAAAATCACATCACTTAAAATAGAAGTAAAAAGAACGAAATATCTTGGAAAATATTTAGCAAAGGAGGTAAAAGACCTGTAAAACGAAAATTATAAGTCCTTCAAAGAAATAGAGGAAGATACAAAGAGATGGAAAGACATCCGCTGCTCATGGTTGGGAAGAATCAACAGCATTAAAATGATCATCTTACCTAAAATAATATACAGAATAATGCAATCCTCATTAAACTCCCATGGGCTTGTTTCCAGGAAATAGAACAAAAAATATTAACATCTGTATGGAATAACAAAAGACCCCAATAGCCAAAGCAATGAATAGAAAGAAAAAACAAAACCGAATCTGGAGGGATTACACTGCCAGACACTGAGCTATACTACAGAGCTGTAGTGATCAAAACTGTATGGTACTGGGATAATCACAGAGGCGCAGACAGTGGGCTAGAACCGAATCACCAGACTAACACAGGCAGTCAGTCAATCTGTCACAAAGGAGTCAAAAGCACACAATGGAGAAACGAATGTCTTCAACAAATGGCTTTGGGAAAACTGGGCAGCCACACGCAAAAGAATGAAGCCAGAGCACTCGCTATGCCGTTCACAAAAATGAACTCAAATGGACTAGAGACTTGGACATAAGACCAGAAACCTTAAAATTCTTGGAAGAAAACAGGAAAGACTTTCCATGACATCGGTCTTAGGGAGGCCTTTGGGGACTCAATTCGGCATCGAGGGAAACAAAAAGAAAAACAAACCGGACTACATCAAACTAAAAAGCTTCACAGCGAAAGAAAACCAAACAAAGACAACACACTGAGAGAGGACACTTGCTGAATGATGGAGCGCCTCCTTTTTCGGCTAATTAATGGTGACAGTCCCATGAGCAGGTGGCTCCAGTATGTAAGAAAACTGCGGTCACACACCAAAACCGCGCTGGCTCGGAGTCCGTCCGTCTGCCGACCCACTGGAGCACGACACACGGGCAGATCAGCCCAAGCGCTGCAGGATGGGCCTCCCAGTGGGGAGCAGCGGCTGTGCTCACACGAGCCCGAGCCTGAGCTGCTTTCCAGAAGGCCCTTTCCCCAGACACGTGCAGGGCAGGCAGCCTCACACCCAGGACAAGGAAGCGGCCGACCCTCCCCTGCACCCTCCCGCCGTCCCATCCCAGCACACACCTGCACGAGCCTGGACTGCCTGCTCCCGACGTGCTTTTGTGTTTCTGATCGTGGCCTCATGCTGGCCGGAGCCCCTGTCTGTCCTCCTGCTGGTTTGGGGTGAGACCCAACCCCAGGGCTGCTCAGTAAAGCCACCCAGATCTGGACGCCTTTTTCATTATTCGGTCTGTGGGGTGGCCTGCGTCTGCCCACAACACATCGGCTCTGTCCCTCACACTCCACACCCCCCCGCCCGAGGGGCCCCCACATTCTCAGAAACGCGGGCTGTTACTGTCAGTGGAGTTGGAATCACCAGCCCTGACCATGCTCAGCAGCTGCGATGCAAACCCTAGGGCACCCGGCCCAGCGGGCCCAGCCCACAGTCCCCACACAGACCTGGGGCCGAGAGGCCACGTCCTCCCATTGCTGGCTTGTCCGAGGACCACGCCTCCATAGCTGCAGAGCCCAGGGCGACCAGGAGCTGGCCCTGAATGTCACCAGAAGGTCATTCTGAGCAGGCTGGCGGTCAGGACAGGCTGGACAAGCCTTCTCTGACGGCACAGCCAGCGCCTGTGGACCCCGGTCCACTGGACGCCAGGCCCAGTGCTGAAGGGACACAGAAGAGAGGTGCTGGGGCCGAGGCGACAGACGCGCACACTTGCCTCTGAGTGGTGCTGCTCAACAGAAGCTGGTTCTTTGAAGACAGAGCAGTGACTTTGACCTGTGAAGCTGCAGCAGCGTCAAGTGACTGTACAGGTGCCGAGCTCCCACCTGCTGGCACGGGAGTCCACCGAGAGGGTGTGTGTGACCCCACAGGGCCGAGGCCTCGGCTCAGAGGCGCGGCTCTCAGGCATCACAGCAGGGCCTGGTGTCCAAGGGGCCTGAGCCCGGTCCGCGCGGCAGCCCCACGTGTCATCGGTCCACCTGGGTGGTGTCATGGCACCAGCTCAGCATCTGAGACGTGGCCCTGAGGCCTGGGCTCGCGGCTGTCTCCACGGAGCGGCCTGACTGTGAGGAACTGGCAGCGAGTGTGCAGTGAATGAGGGAGACACTGGTACAAAATGACAAAAACAAAAGATTCCAAAGAAGAGAAATCCGGTTTCCAGCATTTACTGCACAGGACCTGTGACGTGGGCGGGCTGCTGGGTCATGTCACATAAACATCTGGGCAGCGGAACAGGAAAACGCAGGGAACACCTTCGGGTGAGATACAAGATGGATTATTTTAAGGTCTAGCTTCCATGTGGAGGCCACGCCTTAGCTGATGGAAATTACGAATAGATTTCTTAGCTTGCAAAATAGAGGTCTAAGAAAAATCACGGCCTAACTAAGGAGAACCTGTGGCAGCGTCCTGACACGTGACACCTGGACACGGGGCCAGGGAGACCCAGTTCAGCTGGGAAACCAGGCTGGGATGTCCTCAGGGGAGTGCTGTCCCTCATCTGTGTTTACAGTTCCCGCCCTGCTGCGAGCCGGCCAGGCGGCAGCTGAGCTCCCGCCGCTTCCCGCACCAGCAGCCTGGAGAGGCGGCCAGAGGGCTCCGGCCTCGCACCCGTTGAACTGGCACCCTGAGGGGACGCAATCACGAAGACACATCCGCAGGAAGGACAGCAGAGAACCGCAGACGCGTCACTGACCAGGAGCTCGAGGGGCGCTGATGAGCGCGGGTGCATCCTCAGTGGCCTCGTGGCGGGGACAGCGGCGGAGCCGAGCTGTCCCCAGGGCGCTGCTGGGCCGAGGGCCGCGCGAGCTCTGCTGGCCGGCAATGCAGTCTCGCCCGAGGAATCTCGCCCAGCGCTCCCCAAGGTCTCTGTGGGTGAAGTCTGGGATTCGAAAATCTAACCCAGTTACTCTGGAAATTTCCACGATCACACGCTGAGTGCTGCCGCGCTACCAAGTGCCAAGCAGTCGCTAAACAGGCGCCCTCCCCACGGACGGGCCGACCACACCCAGCCGTCCCTCCCGCTCCTGTGCAGGGGGTCGTGGTCGTGGGTGCAGATGCTCCCAGGCGGCGGGTCTCAGTCTGTTCCCGCTGAGCCGACCCTCGTGCCTCGTGGGGTCACCTCCGCGTCGGGCTAACGCCGCAGCCCGCCAGCAGGGGGCGCTTCCCGTCATGGGCACCGCTGGCCGCCGGCCACCGGCCGCCCGCCTCCCGCTACCAGCGTGCAGGCCTCGCTCAGCTCCGCAGCAGTTCCGCGACGCCGTCTGACAGCACCGTGGTGCCACGTGCGGGCATGCAGGACATCCGTGCGGTGTGGTCCCACCCAGTTGTGTCATTAGCGTGACTCGACACGCCCCCTCCGCCGCCGCCGCGCACAGGTCCCTTCAAAAACACGCTGAGCGCCTGCTCGTGCTGGCACAGGGGTGAGCTCGGGGAGGACAGACCCGCCGCAGTTACAGGTGCGTCACACTGATGACCGAAGGGGACATGCCGGCAGAGAGAAGGTGACAACCCCCCGGACCAGACTCAGTGTGCACGGGACACGTGGCCGGCCCAGACGCAGCACCAAAGAGGCATCGCAGGGCAGCCGTGCTTTTCCAAGTCAGGGAGGCCCCGCCTCCTGCGTTCCTGCCTGGTCACCTGCGGACAAAGCTCTGCCAGCAGCGCCAGCCCCGCCCGAGCGCTCCCGGCTGCCTCCTGCGGGCGGCACCATGTGCAGCGGCCATGCCTGTGTGCACACGTGTGTGCCTGAGTGTGCGGTGAG
Organism: Solenodon paradoxus; assembly: GCA_004363575.1. Lineage (NCBI taxonomy): Eukaryota > Metazoa > Chordata > Mammalia > Eulipotyphla > Solenodontidae > Solenodon > Solenodon paradoxus. The sequence goes on along the minus strand of RJWH01004927.1, from coordinate 24,266 downwards.
CACACTGGCCTGCCTGCCTGCTGTGTGCGTGGAGAGGCACTGGTCTGCGCACCTCACGCGTATGTGTGCACACATGTACCGTGTTCACAGGTGCCCGCTGCTGTTCCTGCGCACACGTCTGCTGTGTCTGCGCACTGGCTCGTGCAGAGAAGCGCGGACACAGACACTCACGGGGCACCTGTGTGCACGCATCCGTGTGAGCCTGTCTCCATGTGTGTCATGTGCGTGCTAGAGGTGTGTGTTAGATGACCTGTGTGTGCACGCTACTGGGAAACGTGCTTTCTTTCAACCTTACTCCTGAATTTAAAGCCATCATTGGCTTTTTATTAAAGAATGATTAACACACAGTCGACTGCTCAGCCCCTGAGGAGAAACACAAACTAAATGAAGGGGAAAAGCTACGAGGAAGAGACAGGTGGGGTCAGGCCCGAGGTCAGGTCAGCTCCACAATGGCAGCCTCCCCATCCCAGTCTCTGGGGTTTCCCCTCCTGCTCTCAAGGAGAATGCTGTCACCACCCTTGGCCTAGGGACCCCCTGCTCTTCACCCTTCTCATGACAGACCGTCCAACCTTCCATCCACCCACAGTGCCCCACCTGACACTGAAGTACCTCCAAGTCCGCTGTCCTAGGAGCTGTCTGAGGCCAGAGGCGCAGCACCGGCTCCTCAGCCGATGAGTTGACATGAGACAGGATGGCGGCTTCTCCCCAAAGAGGGGACCTTTGTCCCTGCGGATGGTCCTCTCCCCGAGCTGGCAGCCACAAGGTCCGTCTCACTCTGCGCAGCACCCATGGCCACCCGGGACCCAGGCACCAGCTGCTCACGCCCACCAGCTGCGGGGCCCGCGACAGGCCGGGTGGTGCCTGCCAACCAGCATGAGTCTGTTGGATGCGGATCCCATTGCTGATGCCATTAATTTAAAAGCCCTTCTGCACATGTCTGATCTCAGACACTGGAGGGCGGGGCTCGGGCGCAGGGTGTTGTAGAAGTTCCCTGTGGTCATCTGCCCATGTCCACCCGCCCCGGGCAGGCCTGTCCCGCTCCCACGCTTGGGTCCGGGGCCCTCTGCCGGGTCAGACTGAACCCACGACAGGCGGGAAGTCAGGGGGCAGACTCGCCCATCACGGCCTTCACTCGTTCAGCTGCGATCATGGACCCCCGGCCTCGTATCCAGCGGACACCGGACCGTGCTTTCGCCTCTCTTCCCTCCATGTCAGATGCCGAACCCTGGCCCACGGGGACAGCACCGTCAGGCACCACCAGCAGCCTCGTCCTGACGGCCCCGCCCGGCCCCGGCACAGGGATGCGTGCCGAGTGCCAGCGCAGACAGGCCTGGTCGGACGCGTCGGCTCCTGGCTGGGCGACGGGGCCCATGGGGAGGCAGGCAGCTCTAGAGGGAATGGTGGTCGATGGCCCCGGAGAGGACAGGCGGCCTGTGTGCTCGTACCTCACACTCAGCTGCCAGAAAGGCGGCTCTTGAGAAAATTCAGCTGTGTGGATCCCATTGCCGCCTCCTTTTTTTGAACAGCTACCAGTTAGGTTTACATAACGCGAAAAAGATCGCGGCGGATTAATTATGTAGCGAGGAGTCGTGCCTCTCCTGCATTATGTAGGCAGGACACCAGCATATTCAACAATTGCACAGATAGAAAAATGTGCTCTCTGCCCTTTGCAACGGAAAGGAAGCAAGAACCCACAGTTCAGTTCCTAAGATGCACCTGGTGTCAGAGCTGCCCACTATCAAGCTTCCCGCTTTGAGGGAAAAGCCACGCGATGCTGCCAGCACTCTTTAAAAGCTCATTTCTTGTCATTTCTTTAGACACCTTTAGGAACATATTCCATGTTACAAGTCACAGAAATGTAATTACTAAGTCAAATATCCTTTTGATTTTAAAATAGGAAAGAGAACGATTAATTCCAAAATGCTTTTCGGATACCAAATTGCAGGCTTTCTCTGTCAGTTGGCCACGTGAGAATCCCAGTGGAAATGGAGCACGGCCCCCTTGTAAGACGGTCGGGCTCCGTCACCTAAGGGGCGAGGACTCGGGCGTCCACGTCACACACACAAAGCACCCGCTTCCGTAGCGACCCCACCACCTCCACGGCGCCCCCGTGTGGCCGGGCATGGCTGCCCCCTTCTTACAGACAGGAGACCGAGGCAGAGCAGGACTTACCCTGGGTTTTTGGAGTAGTAAGGAGGGTTGAGTCCAAGTCAGATGCTAGAAAAAACCTTGTCGCTCGGTGGGACATTTTAATGGGAATGCTCCGGCCACGTCAAAGCAGACAGGACAGTTTTCTGTGAAAACTGTTTCCGCAGCGACACAGCCAGGATACTGGCCAACTTCGTCTGTCTCGACCACCGTCCGGTCACCATTCTAAGCATCTCAGAAATCACATACTTTTATCTAGAAATATTTCAGTATGCTCCTCTAAAATGTGAAAGAAAATTATTCCCCGTAGAGTCATAACGTTACTTGGATGCATTATAATTAGCAATAATTCCTTAATACTGTGTCATTTATATTTTTAATAACTGATGTCTTTAATTCTGACCTATAAAGTCTCGATCGCAAGTCAGATGAAATGTATCTTTTTCTGCTGAGCTTTTAGCTGTGTCTCTCGTAAGGGAAGCAGAGACGCCGAGGACATGAGGGTGACAGGGGCAGCCGGGCCGAGGACCGCACCACCTAGCGCCACAGGAGGGACGTTCCTCTCGCCCGCGGCCCCGGGCCGGCCCTGTCCCAGCGCCGCACACACTTGCGCGCCATCCCGGGGCCCCTGGCTGGCCTCAGTGGGCGCAGGTGTGACCGGAGAGGGAGCAGCCGGCTCAGCTGCCACGGGACACGGTTCTCCAGGCACTGACGACTCCTGAGGTGTCTGCTCCCAGACCCTCTAGTCAGGCTGAGATGAGAGAAGGACCAGACGGTCTCCTGCCCGACCAGGGGGCAGCTTCCAACGTGCGAAAGCCGCGTCTCAGTCACAGAAGGGCCGCAGGAGGGCAGCTCCCACGGCACGGTGGGCACCCCGACCCGGGCTGTGCGGGTGTGCTCCCTGACAGCGACTGTGTGGACACAGAGACTCACGTCGCTCGGTCACTGACGTCGAATCTACAGATACGTGCCCGGACATAGGGTCAGATGAGCTCTCGTCCAGTTTCCTGTAGGAATTAGACCAGTTGTGTGTCGAGCTCTCTGGTACTTTGTTCTTTGAAGCAGAGTGACGTGCAGTGGGCAAGCCGCTGGCGACACTTCACCAGCCATGAGGAGAGTACAGACGATGCCTTGAAAACGTTTACCTTTGGGACGATGACACGTGGCTTGCACAGCAGACAAACTATTAGAGACAACAGATCGGTCCATGGCCCACAGTCTGCAGGGAATTGACTGGTTGGGGAAAAGAGATTATCCACCTGCCTAGCGGACAGAGGAGCGAGCAGATCCAGGGTCCCCAGGTCACTGGTGGGGGCCCCGTGTCGCGGGTGGGGCCCCCGTGTCGCCAGGGGGGGCCTTGTGTCACAGCCAGGGGCTCCAGACCCTCGGCCTACATCTGGCTCCGCCAATACTTCCCGTAAAGATGTCAAAGGTAAAGAAATCCCACCAGACTGATTGCAAAGGGTACGAGCAGTGTCCCAGCCTGTGCGCCGCAGGGAAGGAGCGACAGTGCCCAGTGGAGCTCCAGGTCGGGTGACCTGGATGTCGGGTGACTGGACAGGCTGTCCCGCCTTGTGGTCTGCTGCCCACATGTCACCGGGGTGACACTTCCTTCAGAGGGCTCCGGGGGGGGCTGCGAGGGGTCAACGTTCATAGGTGCAGCACCCAGCGAAAGAGAACCAATAACCATTTGCTCTCATGCAAACATCAGCAGAAAAGAGGAATTTCACAAAAAGTAATGGATTTAGACAGCATCCCTCTTGCCTCACCAACCCCTAGTCTGCACAGGGTCATCGCGAGCAGAGGGACAGACGTGTGGCCTCCACTGAGGACTTCAGTGCGGCTGGAGCCCAGGGTCTGAGGGGAAGTTGTCCAAACCTGGGGCGCCGCACAAGCGCCAGGAGGAACGGAGGGCACTACAGGCGCTAAGCAGAGACACGATGCCCTCAGCCTGATCCGATTTTTTCAGAAACACTTAGCTGGCACAGCGCTGTCATGTGCACAAAGATCAGAGCCCACGCCCCCAGCGGACACTCGTGACTTTAGCCAACGGAACGAGTGGACGGAAGCATTCCCACCTCACAGCGCGGGGACCGGCCCTCCCACCAGCCGACTTGCCGTCAGGCACCCTCCGCCCGCCAGTCGGGGTGCTTTCTGCACGGCCGACCCGCGCACACATCTGCTCGCGTGACATACCGCCCTCTGTGACGCCTCCCGGGTCAGCGTGGATGGACACGTCCAGCGGCGGCTGTGCACCTCAGCCTCCACGTGCCGTCTCTGCAAAGAGAGGACAGAGCGGTTAGTGGCTGGGACCGTCCCCGACGAGTTGGGTTGAGACACTGCCTCTGAGAGCTGCCCCCTGACCTCGCTGCAGGGCACAGGACACCGGCGCCATCACACACCAAGGGAAGGCTGGAGAGGCCCCTCTCGTCCCCTCCCGTCGCACCCTTGGGGGCACAGGACTTGTGCGCAAACCTCTTTTTTAGTAACACGTGAAAAGCACAGTCACTGCCCGGGCTGCCCTCCCACACAGACGCCGGCAGGCCAGGCAGTGATACCGTCGCCGACGGAGGTGCTGGACAGACAGGGCGTGCCCAGTCGTCCCCGGCAGTCCCAGGCGGCTCTCAGAGCGAGTCCGCTCACCGAGGCCAGCTGGGCCGACTGGACCGTGCGCGCAGCAGGAGAGCAGAAGAGTAAAAGCCAAGAGCTGGGAAGAGGAAGGAAGTGCCTGAGATTTCCAGTTTCCAGGTTAACATGGAAACCAGGGCGACTGAAGAGAAGGCAGCGGATTTCTCTGGAACACTAATTCAACTTTTCTAACCACCAACCATGTTCGCTCCAATTTTAGCAGCTCTGTGGGAGGAGAAACGAAACACGAAATCTGTGCTCCCAGCTTCGCCCATGGCCGCCTCTCTACCCGGGATGCCCTCCCTCTGGGCGGCCGGCCGGTGCTGCTGGATGCGACACCGAGAAGGGACGGCGCTCCGGAGGAAAGGGCACCCAGGCCCAGAGAGCCAGCAGCACGGCTGGGACCACCAGTGCTCCCTCAGACGCCGGTGGGGCAGCGGGCGGGGGCGGCTCTCTGGGGACCAGGCATCGGCCTCCCGCCAGCCACCCCCACCCGCCCTCCCGCCCGAAGCCTCGCTGTCCGGCGAGCCGACGGGCTCAGGTGCAGAAACACCTTCTTCTGCATATGGGATGCACGGCTCTTCTTGGGCACCCTCCTTATTAAAATGTGAGGCCGCTTTAGAACATTCAAATCATATGAGATATGTGGAGACTTTTAAACGAAGTGATGCAGAAATCAAGTGTCTGAGGAGCTCATGGAAAAAGGAAACGAAGAGCCCATTAGGAGACACTTAGGAGAGTCTCGGGGCTCGGACAGCACTGACGGTGACGGTCAGTCTCTGGAGCGGAGCGTACTCCCTGCGGTGGGTCAGAAGCGGGTGTCCTAGAGCTGGAGGTGGCCCGGCGACTACCTGCCCTCCGGCCAGCAGGGGCCTCTGAGGCACCGGGCCCTCAGTGCCTGAATCTGTGTCCCGCTGGGGTTAACTAGAGAAGCTCGTGCCAACAGGCAGCATCGGTGCCTGTGCTCACGTGAGAAAGGGAGGCTCATCTGTCTGTGTGCACGTGTCTGCATGCCTGTGTGTGAGTGCGCATGTGAGCATGTGATGTATGTGTGTTCTGTGCGTGCATGTATGTGCAAGTGCGCAAGCACATGAGCGGCTCTGTGCACACGATTGTGCGTTGCATGAGTGTGCGCACACGTGTGTCCGTGCGTCTCTGTGTGGGGTGTGTGGGTGTGTTTGTGCACACTCGTGTGTGCATGTGAATGTGTCCACATGTGCATGCATGTGTGTCCGTGCGTGTGCACTTCATTCATCTGAAATCACCATCCTCGATTTGGTTTTGGTCAACTGGGCGTCTTGTTTTAAACTCAGTTAAGTCTAAAGACGTGCACTTGGTGTTAGGGTTACTGAAGAAAGTACCGGGTTTTAAAATGTTTAAACGTGCTGACTGGACTCTAACTTGCCGGGCCTGTTGTCTTCACGATCCCACTTAGCTCTGCGCGGCCAGCATCCCAGCTGCAGCGCGAAGTCCGGACGCAGACGGCACCGGAGCTGGAAGCCAGGGACGTGCAGTCCATCACCAGCGTGGCCCACCCCCATTTTTAAAAACCTATCTGAAAATACAAGCAGCCTCGTCACCCCAAATGGAAAAGTGAGTTTTGAGAGCACAGTGTGACTGTCACATGAGAGTAATGGGTCAGATGGCCTTTAGATCCTCTGACCTCACGAGGAAGTTCTCAGCAAGCCGGAAAGTTGGTGTTAAAATTATATGCGTAGCCTAGCTGACTAATATGACTCACATTGTCTTTTAAGCAAACAAATGCACATTAATCTCTGCATCGATATAAACACATTTGCAAGCAGAAGTGAAGCAATAAACTTCCAAGCAAACAGTAACAGCGGTGCCGCTAAAGCTGGAATCAACCGGCCGCCTCGGTGCCGCTTGGGAGCGGCGCGTGCTGAGGTTGAAGCGGAACCGCGGCAGAGCTCGCGGCCTGGCGGCAGGAGCCTCTGGGAGACACAGGTCAGGGCAGAGCATTTACTGTCCCCTTCAAATCACATCATTATGTATCAGACATTATCTATCACAGGTGAATTACTTGTTCTCGTTTTACAGTCTTTAGATTCACGGCTTCCAAGCCCAGAGTTGGCGAATAATTGAGCTTCTTTCTTCCGGCACGACGGCACGCTCATACGCCCCGCCCTTGGCTGTATCACATGTCACTCTGCTTCGTGGGTTCTCTGCCGCTGACAGGCCCTCCTCGGACACCCATGAAGCCCATTTTCTGCGGGGTCTGTGCTCTCGGCCCAGAGCGAGCTGATGGCTGCTGGGACGGTCCTCCCTGTCCGGCCGATGATCCGTCAGTGTTTTGCACATCAGACTGAAAGGTTTCTGCTTGACGCCCTTCTGTTCCTCTACTCACATCTTTTCTCGGCCTCCGACACACACACTGCAAGCCCAGAAGTAGTTGGTGGTTTGCTGCTAATTTTTACAGACGCGGGCTCGCTCCACTTGTTATTTTTTCAGGCTAGATTTGTTTCATTCGGTAGCGAATTTCCACTTAGGAAATGTCAGGTTGTGAGAAGTAAATGACAAAAATATCTTGAAATATTTGAACATGTGGCAAATAGCTCCTAGCACCCTAAAGTGAAAACCCTAAAGTGCTCGAAATCCCCAAACTAGCCCCCCGCTAACCTGACAGGCGCCCCCAAAGACGGACGAGGCCTCGTGCCTGCCCGACGCTCCGCAGGGGAAGCCGGCCCATTGGCACCTCCGAGAGGGAAAGGCGGACGAATGGACTGGACCCCAAATGCTCTGCTGGGCGAGGGGGCTGACATGCGACACTTGGTATCCGAGGAATCATGTGACTTTCTCAGTATTGTCGGAGGAGATGACAAACGAGGTTGAGATGTCGGTCCCCCTAGTTGCTACACACTCAGCAGTCGCTGTGCCTCATGTGACCTGCGTCATGATGTAAACACAGCCGCGCTCTGGCCACGGGCCGGAGGGGGATCCGTCAGGGAGGGAAGGCACAGGGAAGGAAACGCGCTCTCTGGGGACGCCCCCCCGGTCATGGGGACCCCTGGTGGGCGTCGGGTATGTATGTTCTGACACCAGCTGGTAACCCCCCAGACAGCACCCTCAGAACAGCGTGAGGTCAGCCCCACGGCCCGACCACAGGACGCAGGCAGGTGGCCCACAGGGCAGGGTGCAGTTTCCAGGTGTAAGTTGTCCCGCTCTGCCCACTCACAATCCACGTGGAGTGATTTTTCTCAGCAGCACAATAATAACTTCTGACAATCTGCCTTTAAAGCATGTCCCCTGCTTCTCTCTGAGTGTCCCCAGGTCACACCCCAGGTCGCTGATGGGCACATGCTCCCTTGTGCCCAGGACTGCAGGCAGGGTCAGGCAGGGTCAGGGAGGAGTCAGTAGGGGGACCAGGCCTTGCTCCCCTCTTCTGCATAGAGAAGCCTCTGACGCCACCGGACAGGCCAGAGGAGTCTCTCCTCACAGGGGGCCGAATGCGCCACCACACCTGGCGGAAGGGCGACCCGCGGTTCTGGGGGCCGCAGTTCTGAGCCAACCCTGTGGCTCACGAGCACACGTTTAAAGGGCTCGGCATTGGTGCAGGCACGCGGCAGAGAGACGGAGTTGGCCAAACCTGATGCCGCGCTGCGCACACCGACTGGGGGGCTGCGGTGCGCAAGTCAGATGTCAAAGCTGCACCAGCTGTCACACATCCCTCCGCACAGATGAGCTCCACGTCCCCTGTGCGGTCTCTGGGCAGAAGGCGGCATCCTCCTTGCCCAGGATGCACCTCAGTCACCTGGGGAGGCCTGAGCTGCTAACAGCCCCTGCAGAGACTGCAGTTTAATTGTTCGGAGGTGGTGTCCAGGCATCTTCAAGCTCCTCAGGTGACCTTAATCTGCAGCCAGCGAGAGAACCACTGGCTCGAAACAGGCTAAACACCCACAGAACCCCAGACCATATGTCCTCAGACTTCAGAACCCCAGCCTCCAGGACCCCGGGTCTGATCAGTTCCTGTACTTCCTGAGAGCAGGTACCTCCCACCCAAGCAGGGATCAGGAGAAAGAACCTATAAATTACCTGACAAAAATGACAAAACCAGTTTGAAGATAGGAGGAAAAGGCCTGTTTAGGAAAAAGCACAGCTCTCTACACATTCTATTTTTACTCTGGAAAGATCGGGAACAGCGCATCTGGAACCCAGACGTGCATGCAGAGAAGCAGCGAGACGAGACGAGGAGGGAGGTCAGAAAGCAGGGCACTGTCGGGGTTTAACTCCAAAGCCACAGCCTGGACATCCTATCCTGTGACTATAAGACCAGGAATTGTAATTTGAGAATAAATCCCTTTATGACTGAAGCAGAAAGTGTCCCGTACTAGGGACAATGAGACACATAAGGCCCAAGTTTGCATGCTACACCTGAGACCAAAGTCCCTGAGCCCAGACTCAGAAGGTGGCCTAGCAGCCGTCCCTGCCTGCAGGGACTGAGACAGGTGGTGTGAGTACAGGACACCAAGCCCGGAGACGGAGGTCCTTCTCAACCCGTCCCCTCCAAGACAGGAACCCAGCCAGAGTGGGGCTGCTTCACAAGGGAGCGGAAGGTGACCAAGGGGCGAGGCCTATGATGCTTGAGCTGGCCCGTCTGGAACACACCGCACACCCCGAGGGAGGGAGTTCCCGACCCCAGTGACGGGCGGCGCCGAGGTACCTGACCCAGAGTCGCCGTGTAGACCAGACATGAGACATGCCCAGCCTGGAAAGGACACCAACGGCACTGTCCAAGTGCTTTAACCATTGTGAATATTTCCACAAGCTGTCTCCTAGCATTCACCCAGGTCGCTCCCGAAACATCACGGAAGTTTGGCTGTTAGGCAGCCCTGGAAGGAGGCACTGACCACTGGGTCTCCTAAGTGTGGAGTGTGTGCAAGCTCTCTGCTCCCCGTTGCTTGGAGTGGACAGAGGGAAACATGCCCAGCCTACTCCCAGGGTACTGCACAGACACACAGACACACGAGGGCTGCCTGGGAGACAGAAGAGCCCTGGTCATCCTCAAGCTGGATTTCTCTCAGGTGGGGCCTGAAAGCACCCTGGTTTGGGAGTGAGAAGCAATTCTATTTCCAAAGTTTTGCTTAAAATGGATCTGAAATGAGAAAAATCCCTACCAGGTTTACAGAAGGAACTTTGGGGAAAATTCTTGATACCTTATTTTGCTATTTTAAACTCCCTTGTGTATGTCTGGACCACACAGCCCTCCCAGCCATGACTATACTTGACCCCGACCACCACGTGTGGTCAGGGCTACTGGACGAGGGCGGACGGAGTCCTGAGGGTCAGTGCAGCCAGGGTACTCAGCTCAGGTGGACATAAAAGCTGGTCACAGCCCACTGGGGTCCCTCCTGGTCCCATCCTTGGGTACTAGACAGCCTTTTGCTCATGGCATGAAGAGTAAAATTTGTATTTGTAGTTAAAAAATGACAGTGGCTTATAGCTCAATACACGAGGTCACCTTTCACTGGGTCAGAGGTGCTGACGATGATGAACTATCCTCCCGTACTCATGCTCCTTCCTTCATCCAGGGCTGTAGCCAACAGCCAGGACTTTGGGAGCAGAGAGAAGTCGAGGAAAAGAGGTGGGAAACTAGGCAGAGGTGAGAGAACAGTCTTCTCACTGACTCACACTCTACGAAAGGACATCTCTTCTCTCTGCGCACTCCTATTGCATGTGCAATTCCTGCTCACAGGCATGTCATAGTCAGATTGGGAGAGCAGGTCTGGGAAGAGGACAGAAGGTTCTGGAAGCAGCCACAGCAGAGGCGCAGAGGCTCTGGAGACAGCTATGTGGGGCCATGTTGCGCACTTGCCCAGAAGGGTGGCTCATAGCTCATCCTCATGTGACCCTGGGGGCTGAGAGGGAGAATAAGGACAAGATCATTCCAAGAAGTGGGAGAAAAACACCAGCATAATTTAGGGGCTGCCTACCAACTGCTTTAAGGGAAAAGGCAGATTGAAGATTTTAGAATGTTCTCCCTGGCGGCCAGGTGTGCCAGCAGTGAGGGGCTTCCTTCCCTGATACTCATGGCTTCTTAGCAAAGTGATGTTGAATCAGAGAGAACATACGGGGCAGATGGGGCGTGGATGAGCCCACTGGCAGCTTTCTGACCACAGAAGAGAGTGTTTTCTGTTAGTACTGCCCAGATGGTGCTAAAAATAACAATGGCTTCTTCCATGCAAGGGGTGTCAGAGAGGGCAGACACCTATAAAAGAATGACGACAGCCAAGATGCAGGTTTGCAGGCGGCTGGCCTCTCCTTTGGTGGGCCGGGCTGGGCACAGGACCTTCTGCATGGCCTCTTGTGGCTTGTCTAGTCGCCTGGACATGCAGAAAGGGGTGTGGGAGAGGTCCTAGAAGGGACTCAGGCTTCTCCATGCTTAGCTTCCAAACTGTATGCTCCTGCTCCTGGCAGGCACACCCAGGGCTCTTTGAACGCAGGTCAGCACCAGTGTGAAGAATTCGGGTCAGTTCCAGGCAGGATGGGCTATCCAGGGTGGATAGTTCTGCCTTGAGCAGAAAGGGATGGTCAGCACCGCAGGGCAGACAGCTCCACTGTGAACAGTATGGGACGTCAGCACTGTGGTTTGGACAGCTCCTCCCTGAGCCATAGAAGGTCCACCGCAGGGTGGACAGCTCCACCCTCCGCAATGTGGGACATCAGCACCGCGGGGTGGACAGCTCCACCCTGAGCGGGACGGGGTGGTCAGCACCGCGGGGTGGACAGCTCCCCCTCAGCAGCATGGGACATCAGCACCGCGGCGTGGACAGCTCCACCCTGAGCAGGGGGGCCAGACCTTGTCCAGCTGTCTTCAGTAGCCAGTGGGAAATATTAGATTAATGCAAAACCTCTGATGACGGTACTAAGCCTGCTTGTTTCAGTCACAAAACCATTAACTGGCTTCCCTGAACGAACAGTAGACCCCCGAGACAGTCCTGGATTCAAGGAAGGCACCAGCAGTGAAGATGCCATCCCTGCTGCATACCGAGAATGGCTTCACTTTAGACAGAACGGGAAAGAACTGGCAAGTGCTGAGATCCTACGAGTTTTGCCTTGAGCACAGCCAGTCCTCTTCCAAGACAAATCTGTCACCCACACAATTCAGTGCACTCAGGCCAAGCAGCTTTAAGGAAGCCACTGCAAGCCACTGAGCATTTAATATGTAAATGAAAGCAAAGGAAGGGGCACCGCCTTCAAAGCTGGAGCTCTGTTTTGCAGATGAGACCAGTGGTTTTAAATATGCCTCACTTACATCTTCTCTCTATTAGGGTGTGAGGATATCTAAATCACATGTAAACATGAATAAATATGCAACCCATTATTACTCAAATACAATTGGATCATCTGATCATTGACCTGGTAGAATATACCAATTAAGTTTTGGTTGAAAATAGTAGCTTACGACCTTAACTGGCTATCGGGATGAATAGCTATATAATCAATACCTGTGTGTGTAGGTCTGTCTCTCTGAGTACATAGTTTCCAGGTAGGCCACGGTCAGTACACATGGACAAGGTCAGATAAAATGATGAACCTTCCTTGTAGGCAGGATCCCCATCGGGAAAGATATTGGAGCAGAGACTACATCAGCAGATGAGCACATGCAGGGGTGTTCTGGGAGAGCTTCTGAATTCAGGGACATGCTGGGCTCTCTGAGGTCTGTGGCACATGTTTCTCTACCGGAGTCTATGACGCTGAAGTGCTGAGATCTTTGGAGTGAATGCACATGAGCCCAGAAAAGAGGAATCAAAGACTGAGTAGGAGTCAGGAGCAGAAGCCTAAACCCGAGCTGATTCCGGTGAGCAGACAAGAGGAAGTGCATCAACAGGAGGAGTCACAGTTATGCTGCTGGGAGGCCAAGGAGGGGGGCAGTCACCTGGGCACAAGCATCCTGAGCTGCAGTATCTGTTGTGCGTCATCATTCAGTAAATGGTGTGCACCAAGACGACAAACAGCAGGTCATTTCCTCTGCCCTCAGCCACTGCAAGAGGCCTGCCCAGAGCTCCCGGCTGCCTGCGGGGAGGGGTGAGGGCGATGCACACTGCGGATGCGGGGAGGGGAGGAAGGAGAAAGAAAAGGCAGGAAGACAGAAGCTCTGCCCTCAAAAGCAGTTTATTTCAAAAGGACGGCGATGTAAACAGAGACTAGAGAAACTTAGAAGCAGAGACAAATATGGAAAAACCTATTTTGTTTTGAGGGTGGTGCTAATCAAAGCAGACTCATTCAAAAGGAAGCCTGAGTGTCTGAGAAACTAGCATACAAGTTACCTGAAATGCAAATAAACTCCCTGTCACCTTTGTTCCTGAAAGAAAAGCTCTTTAGGAGCTAAGCAGAGGCAGTGTATTTTAAAACAAACAGGAGAGGAAGAGTTTCTGGAGAGACAACTCTCCAATGATGGGTGCTTGTGCTGTTTAGTAAAAGGGTACTATTCTCATTTAGGCTGAGTTTTTATTTTCAGAGCGGATGTGATTCATGACAAATACTTCACATCAGGGTTTTTCACCTTTGTTTGAAGTAATTGAAAAATAAAGAAGGTTTGTGAGTAGGGTTGGGATGCTTTTTCCAGTATGGATGATACATGATCTTTTATGTCCATATTTCAACAGCATCTATTTCGACAGAGATGCTGTCTCACTAGAGTCATTGACGCCAGGAGAAAAGGAAGGCAGAGTGGGGTGGGAGAGGCTTGTGGGATGGCTCACTGTTAAATCAAGGACATCAGTGGGGAAGAAGGAGGAGACAGATGCTCAAGGCAGTTGCGAAGCCTGCTCTCTGCCCAGCGTTCTGAGGACACAGCCAGCCTTTCCCCATTACAAAAAAGGATGCCCTCGGCAGCCCGCCCATCTGAAGAAACCCAGGGCTCAGTGGTTCGGTGGCCCAGAAGTAGCCGCAGCTCCTCACAGGCAGGTGGTTAGAGGTGAGCATGTCGTCGGGCCTCCAGTGTGCACCAGGCTGGTAAAAAGGAAGCCCGGGGTTCCCTCCAACCCAAGAGGCCCTGCAGGGCCAGGGGAGCCTCCTGCGGTGTGGACACTTTTAGGGCCAAGGCACAGCAGGTTCTCTGCACCACAGACACCAGCCCTCTCCAAGGCCCCCACTCTGCGGCTGCCCTGTCCTCTTCTTCCCAGTAACATCTCATGAAGCAGCAAGGCCCTGGTGGCCCGGACGCCTTCTGAGTCATTTTCCTGCTCAGCCCAAGTCACAGCATCTGGACATTTGCATTTGAACCCACTAACGATGAGGTGACACAACTGGACACCTGTTTTGGGACAGAATTTTAAGCGGACAGGGCACCTGACAGCAGGCACACGGGGCGATGGGCACCCAGCTTGGGCCGGGCAGGCCCACCTGGGCATGACCAGTGAGAAAGGCTCTCAGCCCTGCACCTGTCTGCAGGGCCCAGGGCACCTCTTCCCCAGACACTGGTTTTCCCTCTGGGCATCAGGCCCGGCACGCTGTCCTCAGAGGCACTGACTGCACGAAGGTGGGGGTCTCAGGAAAAACAAGTCCACGGAGTGAACTTGTTCACTCGCAGGCACTGGCCAGTGAGAGAGGAAGCTGGGAAGTCAAACAAATGCCTTCAGGAGCCAGGAAAGGTGGGGCGACGGGGCATCAGTTCAGAGAAACACCGCCAAGACCAATGTCACGAGGCTTTTCTTTTGGATTTCAGGTGTAAGTCTTGAGTGGAATGAGCTGATTTTTGTGTGTGGCCGAGAGAGGATCCGCGCACACGCCCGGCTTTCCCAGCACCGTTACTGAGTGCGACTGTTCTTCCCATGTGGGTCCTCGTCCCCGCTGTCGGAGGCCAGTGGACAGCGAGCAGGTGGCTCTTCCTGGGCTGTGTTCTCTCTCACTGGTCTGTCCACCGGTGTCAGGACTCACCGTCACCTGCTACAGCTCCGTGACAGGCGGCTCACTCGGGAAGCGCGACTCCTCCAGCTTTGCTCTTGCACAGACTGTGTCGGCCGCCTGGGCGTTTCTGGTTCCATGAGAACTTCAGGACGGTTTTCTCTGCATCGGTCAAAACGCCGCTCCTTTGACAGTGGCTGCACCAAAACTTGGGTCACTTCAATGGCATGGACATTTAATGATACTAAGCAATTAAAACAAAATTAGACAAATGGGGACACATCAGACGCGAGTCTTCTGTGCACCGAAGGAACCAGTGAGAAGACAGCCCGCGGGATGAGAGAAGCACTGGCAACCCAGAATTGGATAAGGGGTCAATGTCCAAAACATGAGGAAATCCCACAAGTCAAGGACAAAACCCAAAGAACTCACCGAGAAACAGCAAAGACTCGAATAGACGCTTCCCCAACGAGGGCACGAAGACACCAGAGACGCACGAAAACAAGTGCGATGCCATCGTCATCAGGGAAATAGAAACCAAACCACCACGAGACACTGCCTTGCGCCTCGGGTCTGTGTTGAAGACAAGAGGGGGACGCCCCGGGGGAGGTGGTGGAGCGGCTGCCTCTGGCCGGAGTAGTTCACACACATCCCAAGGACCCGGGTTCACATCCTGGGTCTGAGGGGAGCAAGCAATGTGAACAACTAAGTACAAAAATAAGCTGCATCCTCCTCCCCTCTTCCTGCCTGCCTGCTCGCCTTCATTCCTGCTGCCCCTTCCTTTAAAAGAAGAGCCAGCACGCGCCAGAAAGAGCAAGGACAGGCGGGAGCCCCCTGTGCACTGGGGGTGCAGACTCGTGCAGCCGCCATGGAGAACTGTGTGCTGCTTCCCCCGAAACAGAACGTGGATGCTCCCGTGACCCAGCAGTGCATCTCCGGGCGAATCTCTAAGAGAACGGAGGTTTTGATGGAAGACAGATAGGTGCTATGCCCACAGCCACAGTGAGACGTGGAAACAAACGTAGAAACGATGCGAGTAAGTGCCCAGGCATGGGTGGGCAGATACAGAAGACGCGACACGTGTGTGTGGATCACTCGACCCGAGGTCCGCGCGTGGTCTGTGCCTGCACAGTGCACAGAAGGCACCTGCGTGCACACTCGCACGGCGGCGGACTGCTATTCAGCCTGTCAAACGGGAGGCCATCCTGCCTCTGCAGCAGCCTGGGTGGGGTGGGGTGGGCGAGTGCCGAGCGGGACGCTCCGGGCATGGAGGGCCACTCCTGCAGGTCTAAGTGACCACCCAACCTGCCCGCACATGAAGCCGGCTGAACGGTCATTGCCAGCGGCTGGGTTGGAGTTGCTGCCCTCAAGCCCTCACGCCTCCGCGTGCTGGAAGGAGGCTCCCGCGCCTGGCCCAGCCGTACGTGGACAGTGAGCGGTGGGTGGCCCTGCATGACGACCGGATGACAAGACGACGTCACACCATGTGCTCCCAGCACAATGGAACGACCACGCAGGACAGCCTCGTCCTGGCCCTGTGCTGCATCAGGTGCTCGGCTCTCCCGCCTCCTCAGCTCACTTCCGTGTCACATCGGCACCACCTCGGCGTCCCAGGCGAGGGCCAGGCGAGGGCCAGGCGAGGCGGGCTGGGCACGGGGCGGACACAGTACCCAACTGGCCCTGGGCTGGGAGGCGGGCCGAGCTCTGAGCTGGCTTTTCTTCCTGGGAGGAAATATAAAGGGACACACTCGATCCCCATCATTTTCTCTTCGTCACGTGCCCCCGACGAGTGGGGGAATTTGCTCTGAGGCCCAGAGAGCTGGCTGCTGCTGAAGAGACGGGAGTAGGAGGGCAGTGACAATCTGGGTGATGAACCCCAGAGCACCCCCGCACAGAGGTCATTTGCTCGTAGGGACAGAGGCACACAATGCTGATGGTAAACCGTCATTCACATGAAAGGCTCTTCTTTTCAAACAGGAGCCCTGTCTTTGACACGGTAAAGGCTCCTCTGTTTTAGAGCGAAGCCATTGGACTCAGTTCCCAGGACTAACAGCCCCGGGCAGGGGAGAGTGAGGCGATGCAACGGAAGGAGGATGACACACAGGTGGCCTCAGTGCCATGGAAAACAGAGAAGCAAGGCAAGCGCAAGACGGCACCAAGACCCACGTCCACGGCTGAGCTCCGGGGGGCGGGAGAGGGTCGGGAAGCGGCGGTGCGGTGTCCTGCAGTCGAGGAAGGGTGCGCACGCCACCCAAACACACGTTGTTTGTAAGCAAATGCTGCTCAATCACCTTTTAAAGGCCATCATGACGTGTCCTGGGGGAAGAACGGTTAGTCCGCCGCATCTGGAGGGGTGCAGGCACATCCCACGGACCCGGGTTTGCATCCCGTCCAGGGGCTGGAGGAACCACCAAGGTGAGCAACTAAATAATATAAATGCTTCCTCCTCCTCCTCCTCCTCCTCTTCTCTCTGCCTCCCTGTCCACTCACCATCCTTCGTAACTGCACCTTTCCTTAAAAACTAAGAAAAAAACATGCAACTGAATTTAGGGAGGGAATGTTTGCCTACAATCTCAGTCCTGACCTGCAGGAGTGCCTTTTCATGTGAGGACACCGGTCCTCGGGGTCGGGTGTCTGGACACGAGGCCGGGTTGAGGGGACAGGTCTCCCTCTGGCGGGGAGGTGAGGACACTGGTGCTCTGGTGCTGGGTGGTGTGAACACACACACGGCCTGGTATCACAGGTGCAGGGCCCTCTCCCCGCGAGCCCCGTGCACCTACCTGAGCGGCAGCCAGCCACTCACAGGTCCCAGCGCCAGGGGACTCAGCAGCCACCACCTCATCACTGCGCCTCCGGCCATTTTACTTCAGAATTGGGAGAACAGGTCCCAGACCCCACCATTTCTAAGTGCTCGTTAAGCCAACGACAAACCACTGGATTTCTTCCTTTACAAGGAAGTGTAATTATCAGTGAAACTGAGACTTGAAGCATCCGAATTGCTAACCATCTGTTTTTCCCGAGTTCTGTTCAGCGCTGACTCATCTACCCCTTCCCGCAACGCGCATGTCCTGAGACGGGCGGGCGGCCGCGCCCCAGGGAGCCCCTCGCGGCCGCTTGCATCACATTTTGGGTCCAGATGATTTTCCACCAGCTGACGTGTCATATCCTCTTAATTGGCTTAAAGCAAAGGGGGGATCAATACCATTTGGCACGTCAGCGATGCTCGAGTGAGTCCGCGGTTCAACCTGGGTTCTTATGAAACGCCTGAGCGGTCACGGGGAGCAGGTCCCGGGACAGCATAAAAAGGGAGCAAATGAAATCAGAGACCCCAGTGGGTGCACGAAAATCTTTCCTTTTCATCCAACAGCCATTGAGAGTTACTGGGAAGAAACTGACGCTTCAAGCAGTGAAAACGCGACGCGACGTGCACAACGGCTCACGTGTCCGTCTGGCTTCCGCCTGCTCCGGAGTCCCACTCGCGCTACAGAACATTCGACGCCACTTGATCGAAATGCCCGAGTTTCTGTTTCCGTGAGGAATGGCGGAGCAGGGAGGGTCTCCTCTGAAAGCCATATCTTGTGCTGGGCCAGCAGCTCAGGCCATCTGGGACTGTCCCCACACAGCACAGGCCAGCACTGCTCCTTACGCCCGGCCGTCACGAGGGCCGGCATGTCACACGCTCCCGTTAGAACGAGGCGCCACAGCGGAGGCAGGTCTCTCCAAGAAACAGACAGCGCTGTCATGTCGGTAAGGTGGGAATCAAGACTCCTCTCAAGTGAACTCGCAGTGTGGGCGCTGGTGGTGGCACGGGGACCGTGGGCCCTCCCGGCCCTCCCAGTCCTGCTGTCATGTGCGGACTCAGAAAGTGGCTTCCAGAATGTGACCGCCCTCGCTCAGCAGCCCCGTGTCGCTCCTCCTGGGTTGGCCTGACCACGGCGCGGGGCAAACTGGCTGCGAGGCCCCTCCTGAGCTGGCACGCGGCCCTGAGTCGCCGCCTCCTGGCCCTGGCTCCTGGACAGCCGGGTCACATGGCAGGACTTGCCCGGGAGACCCCTTCCCACTCCCCACAATGCACAAGGGAGCCTGTGGCCTGATTGGCACTGGTGGCCCTCTGGGCCCTCGCCTCTGACTGGTCCTCCGCCCTCACGGCCTCTTCCTCTTCCCCCTGCTCGCTGCGCAGAGTTGGTTCCTTCCTCTCTGTCTCACGTTCTCGCTCTCGGAGGAAACAAACTTGAAGCAGACATCCTGGAAGTTCCTTCTGAACATCAGCTGTCCCATCTCACAAATGTCCCACAAATTAATTTTCCCATCACTCTATTAGCAAGTGCTCAGCCGATTTGTGAGCCCCACCTGGTGCCAGGCAGCGCTCCCGGCACCTGGGGAGACAGGGCGGCGTCGACGGGCAGTGGGCGGGGGATGCGTGCCGGAATGGCTGCTGAATTAAAAACAAATGGGCCTGTCTGGTTCCTCCGGTACAGCGGCCTCATGTTTAGTTCCTGTGCACGTGATGTGACAGAAGTACACGGACACGTATGTGCGTGCGTGCACGGCGGCGATGACGGAGCTGGCTGGCTGGAGGGTTGCTAGATCAGACACATAGACTGGCAGACGACACAGACGACACTTGATGGATACCGACGACAGACACGGACAGATACACAGATACACCACAGACTGGGGAGCGGGTGAGTGGCTAGAGAGAGAGAAAGAGAGCACTGGTGGATGGGTGTTTGTGGACGGATGGATGAGAGCACTGGTGGATGGGTGTTTGTGGACGGATGGATGCAGATAAATACCGACAGACAGACAAAGACATAGAAACATAGATAGATGACAGATCGATGATGGATGGATGGATGGATGGATGGATGTAGCAACAGACATTTAACTATATTCTGATGATACAGAAGTTAAGAAAAAACGCGGTTCCAAGTATTAAAAGCAGGGTCAGGCTCACAAACAGGCCTCTGTCTACTCCAAAGCTGTGCCCACTGCAGGTCAATTATCTTTAAGGTACATTAAAGCAAGACAGCTCACGACTGCTGCGTAAAGTGCACAGATAGGGGAAAATAACCCGAAAACCCATTATTTTCGCACATTTAAAGTGTGGCAGAAGACTGACACAGAAACGAAACCCTCAGATGGGTGCTCAGTCAGAGGTGGGTGATCGCGTGACCGAAGAGCACGTGATCGGGAGCTCCCGGGCGGCAGGTGCTGTCTCCGCGCTCGGGGCGCCGGTGGAGCCGGCGGGCGCGGTTCCGGCTGCTCGGAGACGCGCACCCCGACGTGGGAGTCTGGGGAGGTGGGGCCGCTCTCCCCTCGACATGGGGGGGCGCTTCTATTTTTGCCCGACTTCAAGGCAAACTTGACTGAGATGTCAAATTGCAGTGACTGCCTGCGCTAAATATGCTGACGTGTGCACATCCTCTAGCTGATGTCTGCGCCGTGAACAATGCTGCTGCCGCCCCGAAAGACGGACAGCTTTCTGTGCGCAGCAGCTGAGACTGAGCACAGGGACCCGATCAGACACTGCGACTCTTCAAGAATTGAAATGGGCTCTTTTGTCTCGGCTAAAACTTTACTAAAACCCAAATTCCTAATTAGGGGAGAGACACATGCTGTGCAGCGAGGGTCCGATGCCGGAGCTGGCCTGAGAGAAGGCCGGGGACGCGCCGCAGACCAGGGTTTGGTTTTAGTGCAAAACTTCCGACGCCTCCTCCTATGCGGCCTCAGCCATGTCGGCCGGGCGGCCCTTCGGGGTAAGTGCAGGTCTTTCTCTCCTTCCCGGTCAGTCAGTAAATCTTTCAGTTAAAATTCACTTGGCATCTACATTGCTGGAGAGTGAGCAGTGTGTCCATCACCAACCCTCGGTTACATACGACACACAAGGAAAAGGAACGGAGTTTGTGAAACCTCTTCCACAATGCATGACGGTCTGCCTTACTCTTCCGATCACCGGCGAGACACGGCGTCTGGGAATCGCGCTGCCAGGGGGAAGGCGGTTGTCAAAATGGTGGCTTGAAGGCGCTGAAGGTCTGGGAGCGGCTCCCTGGGGGCCTGCTTCTCCTCCTCACCCCGCTGGCTCCTGCTCCTCACGTGGGCCGTTCCCTCTCCGCCCGCTCCAGCCCTGGCACCACCCTCGTGCCGACAGGAGCCCTG
Source organism: Solenodon paradoxus (assembly GCA_004363575.1). NCBI lineage: Eukaryota > Metazoa > Chordata > Mammalia > Eulipotyphla > Solenodontidae > Solenodon > Solenodon paradoxus. The sequence continues at coordinate 3,467 of RJWH01004927.1, read as the reverse complement.
CAGATTTCCGTCGCCTTCTGTTCGCCAGAATGTGACAGAGCCAAGCAGGCAGACGTGGAAGCCAACCCTCCTGGCTCCTCAGGAAGGCCCACCCTCCCATTGGGCTGTGTCGCATTCGGGCCCCTTCCTGGGGGCAGGCCCTGGGCCGGGGTCAGTCTCAGGTCAGGAGCACCTGGGGGCACACCCGTGGGCGGCCCTCAGCAGGTCGTGGGGTGCCCCTGCCCCTGCAGAACCTGAGCTGGGAGCTGCTGGTGTGCCCGGAGGACCAGAGATGTTCATGATCAAGCCGGACAGCAAAGCCAGCTTGTCTGAAAATGACCCCAGCTCGGGGCAACCCATAGAGACAGCACAGCCAGCGGGATGACCTTCGTCACTTTCCTTCTTAGGAGAGCAGTGTGTGAAACGGGGCGGTCACCTGCGGCGCCCTCACCCCCACGGGAGACCCTCCCAGGACACGGAGGCCGACACACAGCGTCCTCGCCCATGGCCAGCCCGCACAGGCCGGCGTCCACAGCCGCAGGCCGTCTCACATATTACTTTTCCTTTGTTGTCTCAGCTCTTTTGACCAAGAAAACACATTGATTGGGATTATGGAGAAGTGGGAGAAAAGCAAAATGACGCCAGAAGTAAACGAGAAGCCAGAGCCACAGTGGATTTAGTAGAAGATAAGGACACGTGCTGTTTCCATCCGCAATCCGAGTAGTGACCAGAGCCGCACTGGAGCCATTACCTAGAGGGTGAACACGTCTCAAGGAGACACGGTCTGGTTCAGAGAGGACATGAGAGCACGGGAATAATAAGCCCGGGAAGTCAGGGGCCAGACTTTAGCAAAGGGAGCAGTGCAGACGGCAGTGCCGCTGTTGGTGAGGCAGACAGACGGGTGGACAGAAGGCAGACGGACAGAGGAGGCCATGCTGGGGCAGGCCGGCGGGCTTGGGAAGAGCAGGCCCGCAGCTCTGCCTCCACGCTCCCCCCTGCGGCGCCCGTGCGCCGGGACGGACGGTCCTCCCACGCCCGCCCACTCTCATGCCTTCAACGACCAGGTGACTTTTCTAATCGATTCACTCTTTCTGCTCACGCCACTGAGTAAGTCTCACGAGCGCAGTGCCCTTGGCGCCGCCGTCCGTCTGTTCTGCGGCTCTGGGACTGCAGGGCTGGGCCAAGCAGCGGTGACAGTGAGGCTCGCGCCCCCGCTGAGAGGAGGGCACCGAGAGGGGACGTCGCAAACTGGCGAGTCCGCGGCCAGGGCGTGAGTACACAGCCAGGTGCCTCGTGTCCTCGCCACGCGTTCCCTTTGGCTCCATCAGAAGGTTCAGTGCGTCCCTGAGCCCAGTGTTTGGTGTAAAACACAGACTGAAACCCGACATCCGCACACCCGTTCTGCCAGCTGCACCCGTGGAGGCATCCGGGTTTCTGAAGGCCCAGAGCAGTGGCCTCCTCGCTGTCCAAGGAGCCACCGCCCACCGAGACCTGCCCTCGGGGCCGTTTCGAGACAGCTAGTCGAGGCGCCGGTGGCGACCGTGTCTCGGGTCCCACCTGCCCACCAACCCCGATGGCCCCTTTGCAGGAGTGGGGACAGTGGCTCTGCGCCAGGAGCGAGCCAGTCACCACTCCTCTTCGTGGGCGTCTCTCTGGAGCCCACGTCCCAGCTTGGCCCCAGGCCGCGCTGCCCTCGTCGGTGCCACCCTGGCACCGACCGCCTGCAGGTCAGCAGCTCCTCGCTCCCGCCGCCCGGGCTCAGGCCTCGGCTCCAGGCTGCGTTCTGGGCCCTGGCGGCTCAGACGGGGGAGTTCAGAGCAGAACCGCTGTCACGGGGGCCGTGGTTGGGTACAGGCACCCGTGCCACCTGCCACCTGTCCACGCACGTCCGGGCGTGGTCTCTCCTGCTGCACAGACACGCTGACTGGAGAATCTTGGGGACGTGGCGAGGTGGCGAGGAGGACTAAGGAGGGCACAAATGTCCCAGCGGTTCAGGGGAAGAGGAGTCCCCAGGGGGCATCAGGGAGCTTCTGGAAAGGGCACCTGAACCAGCATCAGGGTGCACAGCTGTCAGCGCAGACACAGGACGAGCGAGTGGACACGGGACATTAACACGGACGCCGTGGCGGGGCCAGGGACGCAGTGCACTGGGTCAGTCCCCGCTGCCCACGCCTGCAGCTGCGGGCCAGCGCGTGCGGGCCGGGAGCCTCGGGGCGGGCCGTGGCGGCATGGGCAGGAGCGCAGCCGCGCTGCCTGGAGACCGCCCCGGGCAGATGCAGACGCGTGTGCAAGAGCGAGGGGCGTGGCGGCCCGGCCCGGAGGTAGCGGCGGCCCCCTGGCAGCGGGGGACGGGAGGCTCAGTCGGGAGAGCTATTTTAGAGAAAGAATTGGCAGGAAGTAGCCACTGATTGGCTGCCAGATAATTATCCCGAAGAATAGCTCCGGCCTTGTCGCTCAGCGGCACAAAACCCACCGCAGTCCCCATCCTCTGGAGGAGAGTCATTTCCGCACAGGCTCCCAGAGTGGCCCCAGGTCCTGAGGAGCGCTCGTCCCACGCGCTCCTCACCTCGGCCGGCACCTGAGCTCCTTCTCCTCCGGACTCTCCTTCAAGGCCTGTCTTCCTCCAAGGTCCCTTCCTCTTGGCCCAGCTCGCCTCGCTTATCACCTACTTGATTTATATCCTTGCCGCTTTTGTCGGGTCCCAAACCCCCTTCTAGTCACCGATACATCGGTCTTTTCTTCCCCGTTGGCCTATAAAGCTTCTGAGAACAGAAGGTTCTGACTCATTTTCTCATAACCCACAGCATCTTAATGACAAGGAACTGCCTCGAAGGGACTGATGGAAGAACTCACAAGGACAAGGGCCAGTGGGAGGAAACATCCGCCGGTAGCCCTCAGACGGGTCAGCAAATACAACGCTCAAGCATGTGGGTGGCCCCAGCACCCGAAAGTTGTCGTTGAACTCGCAGCCCCTCACACGCCCTCCAACCTCAGCAGACCCTGGTCTGAGCACAGCTGGTCAGGGCTGCCCAGTCTTGAGATGCTGTGACAGGGGAGACAGCGAGATTCTGACAGCTAGGATCACACGCTCAGGAGGAGGCGGTGGGGCCCTGGTCCGGACATGAGCTGGAAGCACCAGGACACTGCATGTCCCCTGGGCTCTGCCACCGCGTCCGCCTGTGAGGTCTGTGCTGCTGTGTCCAACAGGGATCAGGGGTGCAGCGAGGTCAGACAGCAGCCCGAAACCTCTGATAAACATCTCCAGCTCTCCTTACATGATGGGGAGGAGGGAGGATGGCATCGTGCGAGATGCACGTAAGGTGATTCCAAACGCCTGCAGTGAGTGCCTGGAGCTGTCTTCCTCTGCTGCAGTAAGTGCCAGGCCAGGGCCAGTCCTGACAAGGAGGAGCAGGAGGAGGAGCAGGAGGAGGAGGAGGAGGAGGAGGAGGAGGAGGAGGAGGAGGAGGAGGAGGAGGAGGAGGAGGAGG